>CAJOBZ010000069.1:1895000-2162500 GCA_905332375.1 Pieris macdunnoughi | reverse complement strand
TTTTTATAGAACAGGGGGCAAACGGGCAGGAGGCTCACCTGATGTTAAGTGATACCGCTGCACATGGACACTTTCAATGCGAGTGCGTTGCCGGCCTGTTATGAATTAGTACGCTCTTTTCTTGAAGGATCCTAAGTTGAATTGGTTGGCATTTAACACTGGTAGAACTGAAATAATAACACTACGGAGGACAAAAGTATGTTCTTTTTTTAAAAATAGATAAGACGATACGTCTACCAGGTTCAAGTTTAGATTAAAACAATATAAAGTTTATTATGTAGCATGAGTGCAATGTACCCGGCCCTTATATCGCGAATTGGTCATTGTAATACAATGACTCGGTCATTCTATGAAATTCCCAGGCGCCCTTCGCCACTGGGAAAGTGTAGAAGGTGGTAATTATCAAAACGTCCGGCTTAATTGTACGGTGTCTTACTATCTTACATCAGTAATTTGTATCTGGCTAATTGGAAATGAAAATAATCTGCAGTTTCATAACTTTTTAAATTAAAATAAGTTATGAAGATGACTTCCTTATGTGTTCGTTGGGTTTATTATTGTTTTATTTAATATTGTATGTATAATTAGCGTAAGGCATGCGCATGTTACAGCACAAATACTACTTATTATTGTAATAAGATACTCCTTCGTATATATTTTACGTTCTACGAATACCACATACTTTACAATACCTTATCACATAATATTAATATATACTAACTTCAATGACGTATGAATAACTAACTACCCTCAGAGTCTAACACTGACCACGATTAAAGAGCACTCGAAACTGACTTTCAAATATAATTTTATGAATTTGTTACCCGTTAAAGAAATTATATTCTTTATTAATTATAGAAATCGTAAAATAAAAGACGCCCTTTTTAATTCTTGCAAAAAAAACAAAATAAACTTAATCTTATTAAAATATATTTTTTTAAGAAAATAAATTACGCAATTTTTTTTACCTATTTTTTATTTATACTAAATTATATATTTTCCAACTAAATTATATATTTCCTAATCACTTTGCAAGAACCCTTCTGCAGGTGAAAGAAATAATAACACAATATCATTGGAATAATATTTTAGATAAATGTGACCGTAGACAGTGTAATAGCGCTTTTAGAAAATGGTTTGTCTTTGGTTAGCGACGTTTATCCGAAAGATGTAGGAACTGGCCATAAATCCAACATTTCGTTTATATCTCGCAGTTAGACTCGGAATAATTTAAGTTGTCAAATAACTTCTCTCTTGCTTTAATTAAAGTGTTCTCACATCTTAATTTATTTAAAGGTCCTTCGAATTTTATTGTGCAAAGGGATTGATTTTTATGTGTCCTGGAGCATCGGGGTGCTTTAAATAATAGAGGATTTTAGTTTTACTCTATATTAACCACTCGCGAACAACAATAGAATATAAGCGAAATAATGAAATGTTAACGTATGTAACGAATGAATCCAATGTAACAGTTGAAGAGAGTGCCTACCTGGCTATACTCTCGGGGCGTAACTCCGACGATTTAGGAAATCGCCACGCTTATAAATCTAAGAAAGCCTGAGTGAGCAAAATGTACAGCCTTGGCTACATTATGAATGTATAGTTTCACATGAAAAGTTAAAAAAAATTTAAATAAATAAAACTTGACCGACTCAATATTTGGACAAATGACAGCTTTCTGTGCACACAATAAAAAAAAGTTGTTTCGAACCAAACTTATAACGGCTGAAATGCAGCTGTAGGTACTCTTCTAATGAGTTACTATTTCACAATCAATTTAGATTAAATATTATATTATTATTATTGGGCAATAGACTAAATAATCCAGAAATAAAATAAATTCTTTTCCGTCATCCAGCCTAAATAATTTTCACCACTAATACAATTCAGTAATCCACATTTTACAAAAATATCACTGTAATTGTAAAAACATGGGCGGGATGGAATTTCCTAAGGCCTTAATGGCACATACAAGACGTAATTTCATAGGAATTATGAATCTATAAGGGGCAAATTGTCACAACTTGCCTCAGGAAAGTCTTACAACATACGCTGCACAGCAGAGATTGTTTTTAATTCGTTTCTGTTTATTAGTATATTTCCTTCCGTCTTATGTTCTTCTATCGACAATACACTATGCCTGCTATTTTTTACACAACAAGTAGTAGGTGCAATTTATAAATGGAATAACCGTTACTTTTTATTTAAAAACCAAGTACATAAACTTCCACACGAAGTGACATAAAATAAACACATAAGCTCTAAAGCTAATCTTTATATTTGCGAAAGAAAACCTCCTTCGCTTTTCAAAACATTTTCGCTCCAAGTTAAATAAAATTCCTTCAACACAAACCCAATTAGAGTGCATTAAAAACTTTATAACCTGAAAACTATTAAACAAAACACGAGGAAATTTATTCATTAATCCAACTTAGTTAGGGTGACCACGATATTGGTAAGTAGATGATTTGGTATTTCGTTTCAATATATTTAGATTATATTGTAGTGTTACCACGTGGTTCGGTGGTTTAATCCAACTGTGCTTATGTTTAATACACATATAACTATAATAAAAGGTTTTATCATGGCTGGTTAATAAGCAAATTTTTACTAAGTTGTCTTTTGAATATATGTGTCATTAGAAGCTTATAGTGGATATTTTAATTAATTATATGTATTGGCTTACTTCTTATCCGTACAAACTAACACGACGTTAAATTTCTCGTCTATCATATTATAAGTGTTTTTATAATATGGCCAATGCTATAAACATGGGTCAACAGCTAGGATTCCTGAAAAGCAATAACTAAAGACGTTTCGAGTGCTTTTAAGGAATCCTAGCTAGTTATGGAATAAATGTGCGTTTATATCAGAAGTTTTGTTTAAATGAGAAGAGAATTCGCCAATATGGCGTATATTTTGGGTACATTTCTGCGTGATACAATGTTTCAACCACCATTTTGTCTATTGTGGGTATTAGACATAGAACCTTCGATGCATAGCACTAAGGGCTGATCACGTACTTATACAAGAAAAGTAATTTAAAGAAACAGATTGCAGCAAGCAGTGTTAGTTAGTGCAGCAACAATATTATAAAATACTTTAAATGAATATCAATATAATACTCAACACATTCTGAATGTGGAGAATAAAAATCAGTGGACCCCAAAAAGTATGAAAGAACCTCATGACAGTGTTTTCAGGGTGACATTATTCGAATATAATTTCTAAATCATGGTCACACCAACAAGAAATAACCGGTTAGAACCACTTCCGGCTAGTTTTGAGCGGTAATTATCCGCCATTTTGTGAATTCATCAATCCTCGTCCGCTCAGACAGACACGGAAATTCGCTCGTCTTCTGAAATTACTTACAAGTTTAAAGAGTAACCGAAAATGTACCCCTAAGGTTGATATAAAGGAAATAGGTAAGGTTTTTGGTGGTGAATTTTGATGAACAAATAGCAAACGACAGCGCCGAAATAAAAAAGAAAACTATTAGGTAGTTCCCCTATATACTTTGTAGTATAAATGTTAGTACATATATAATATACTAGCTAATGATCCATTCATCTAGTTGAATAACTTTTATATATAATATGTAAATCCTCCAAAACGTATTTACCAAAAACGGGAAAGAGCCAATAATTTGCGTGAGTGACAAGAAATATAAAATCATTTATGAAAATGTACTTAATTATTAAATTGGATAATATATTAATTTTAGTTGAATTTATTATGGTTTGTTTCATGTTCTATCAGAACGAGGTTATATATAAATAAAATATTATTCAGGTTACATTATTGCGTTTCACAATTATTTGTTGTATTCATATCATACTTTTATATTTTTAGTATTTCATCTCACAGCAACTAATCTGCAAAATGCATCATATTTAGTTACCGCCCTGGAGAAATAATTGAAATACTGCGGATTGATAAATACAGAGTAAAGGGAAAATTGATGAGCAGTTCACAAAAGGAATCTAAATACAAGGTAAAAAAACAAAGACTAGTTTATTTATAAAAATATAATGTTGTCTTCAAAGAGGGAAACTTAACGATATATATAACTTAGGGAAATCAACGATAAATTTAATCTAAAAAATATATATAAACGATTAAGCTAAAGCATATTTACAAAGAAAAAAGCTAATATAGGCATCAAAACGATTTTTTATATATTTTTGAACTTATTACTTAAATAACTTCAAGGTTTCAAACTTTCGGCTATCGTTCAAATAAAGTGCAGGAAAGGTTTACCGCTATTTTGAAGTCGGTAAAGATTGGATTCAACAAAGGATATCTTGAAGAAAATACTTTTAAAGTTAGTCTGAATTCCGGGCCGTTAAAGGTACAAAAGTGTTTAAAACTTTATCCTTTACTTTGGTTTAAATAAAATTTACAAGAAATGTGTAACAATGTTCGTTTTAAGAAGGATTTTACCAGGCGTCCATTTGCTTCATCTTCATCTTCACGATCATTTTTGTATGTCCTGATTTTTATGTTAGATTTTTTGACATAATTCGCTTGCCTAGATGAACAAAGTCGTTAAGCACTATTACGATAGTTAATGTATAACATAACAATAACTTTTTTCAGAATTTTGCAAAACATTTTACACTAAAAAAACACGAGGATTTGTTCTCAGGTCTATGTTCTAAGGAAATTGTTTTGTGCAAAATGTGAGTAATAGTCGTTTACCTAATTTTGGTTTAATGAAAAAATCGCAATAACCATAAATATTGTTTTAGTTTATCTAAACTAAATCTATCTATATCTAAAAAACTTACAATCTTGTAATTCTACCAAATAATCATAAAAGTTTATGCGACAGTTTGAAAACAAATAAAGTAGTAATTAATTTTTACGTTCTAGAAATTCGTCAAAATATGCCGTCGTACTGAGCGGTTACTTAATTATGTTTAAAAAGGGCAACATTCGTAAAACGGTTTTGCTTTTCAGTCTAATAAGATAAATTACTGTAATGTATATTTAGTATTTTTTTTAATTATTTACACTGCACGAATCTTTATTTTCGTAATATTAGTGTAGGTAAAAAGTGCCTATACTAATCATAAAAAACATTGTTTTAACATCAATCTCTATTTCAGAGTAAGGCAGGTAATGTTTAATTATAAAACTACGTTATAATCCGCTAAAATGTTATTTAATTTCTATATCATTTGCTTTGAATGAAAAAAAAGCACCGAAACGAATTAATCTTAAGAGCGTTATTCTATATATTCTCTGATATAACAATTATTATTTATTCAATAAAATTCATATGGTTTCTTTATAAGTTAGGCAAACTAAACACCATCAAGACAAAACTCTCTAGTCCTATCTCTGACAAGAGATATAATTCCCCACTACCACTTAGTCACTGCACTTAAAACTATTTTTAAGCTAGGCCATAAAATAATGTAGTTTTAATCTGCATACGCCTGGCCCTGGCTTCTATTTCCCCATACCCACAGAATATTGCACTAAACCTCATTGTATTGTGAACAATAGTATTGTCTTAGCCTCAAACAAAAACTAAAACTGGAAAAACGCTGTACTGAAAAGCTGCCGAATTGTTCATTTCTTGTTTATTTTCAGCTTTAACTTTTAACTACTTTCAAAACTGCTGTTTTAATTTCATGCAGATTTTATGTGGATAAGCATATACGGCAAAAATAATAACGTTTTGGTTTTTGGACATTTTACCAAACACGAGGCTGTCGCCTTTATCTAATACTTAAAAAAAAATTGTTGTACTACTAAATCTATTCGAAGTACTTAATCCATTTTCTAATTTTCTTTACCAACAAAAATCCTGTTCAAAATCAACTCTTGGGTACACTGAATATGGAAGGTAATAAACTAATTTAAAAGTATTTAATTTATATAAAGTTCTTTACGCAAAAAGTGTTGCATTCTCAGAATTTTTTCTTGTTACCCTAGATTCAGAGTAGGTACTCGTTCAATATTTTTTCCAACATAAGTTTTCCAATAGTCAAAACTGTAATAGAATGAAATTCGAAGTTGTTCATATGAGTAGCAAGCCCCAATACGAGAAGTTCGATCAAAGCCAGAACTTAGATCTATTGTGTTCAATCAATTGGTAAGTGCAGTGAGGGCAGGGGAACATACGATGCTTTAGGTATTAGAGGTTTGAGTTATTGTTTAGCACGTAAATTGCTTAAGTCCCGGCTTAAAATGTCACTCTATTAAATGACAGGCGATCAAGTTAAGTAAAGCATCGTGAGGATACCGGCATGTCTCAACGGCAAAGAAATCGATTTTTAATAATACAACGTTTAAACCAAGCGTAATATTAATATTTGAAGAACTAAATAGAGTTAGGCCACCCGTAAGAAACTTTGAAGATTACAGCTATCACAAAAGACCTGAGCATTCTTTATTCAAATTCCTGACAGACGTTCTCAAAGTGTCTTGAGTCACATAGCCGTAAATTAGGGCTCTCAGCCTCTCACAAAAGACAGCCTGAAGGCTCAGCTATCTACGGTTTAAACTACGTTATTTTTCCATCTTCCAACTAGTTTGCGTAGCGCTAGGTTGCATATGATTTTCCAACCTTTTTGATATCTAACTATGTACTATGGTCTAAATTAAAACTTAGTTACGATAACGACTAGATCATTTATTTGTTTGTATAACTAATATATCGGCATTTTAAAGTGATATATATTAAAAAATACTGCATTAAAAGAACATTAGTCACAAGTTATTATTACCTTGTATTAAGGGAAATCATCCTTATTTAAATAATAAATATATTTTCTTTTTAATTTAGAATCTACACCAATATAATGGCGAACCTACACAAGTTGTCATAGCGCCGATTCGCCGCGCAGCCGTTTGTTGCCATCCTACCAGAATACTTTTATTTAACATTCACTATTTGCGTCCAACTTTAACAATACAAGGCAGACTTTAAATGTAAACTTTGAAGGCGTGTACTACATTGTAGCGACAAATAGAACTCGAAAAGTAACCAGCTCTCTCAAGGTTAATAACTAGATTGATATGAACCTGACTTTAATCAGTAACGTACTTTTTACATTGTAAGTGATAGATATTATCTAAGCTTAAATTAAATCAATAATAATTACTTGTTGGTCTAGTGGCTTCAGCGTGAAATTATCATCCCTGGGGTCGTAGATTCGATCCCCGGCTGTGCACCAATCGTACGGTAAAGGAAAATATCGTGAGCAAACCGACTTGCCTTACACCCGCAGAGGACTCGTCCGCAGGTCTGCCTCGCTGGGCTTCCCTCGGGTAACCGAGGGTCTCACCCGGTGTGGTACGACAGCGCCCGCGCGCACCCGTTGCCGCCACGGGGGGGCGCCACCAGCCCCACCGACATGAGACAAAAGAGGCGCGGCGAGAGCGAAGACGCTCCGCAGCGCAACCGAGGCTCAGGGCCGCTCCAGGCCCGCCCCAACGACCGCCCCGCCGTTGAGCGAGGCGCGAACAACGCAACCCCCCGCAAGCCCAAGGGCCTAACGGGGTTCCCAGCGCCACCTTAGGGTGATTGCGCGGAAGACAGCAGAACCTTACACCCAAAAAGTCGTCAGCGTGTGTCAGGCACAGGAGGCTGATCACCTACTTGCCTTTTAGATTGACAAATGATCATGAAACAGATTCAGAAATCTGAGGCCCAGAACTAAAAAAAAGCGTAGGTAAATAAAAAGTTAACTTATAGAACCGCACATGTTTTTGTTAACCGAAGTGAAAATACGTTTTTTGTGCAGTACGTGTGAGTATACCACATTAAACGTACCGCTAATCAAAGATCCAGCTGGAAAAACACTGAAAACAAGCTCAGGTCATCAACACTATCGCCATTGAAGCTCTGGGCATCTCTGAGCATCACCGGGTCACGGACAAAGTTTTTTTTGGTTTGGTTTCTTACCAACATTTTATTTAAACAAAACCTAAAATCGATGGTTTGATTAGTATTTCTTTACCTGTGGGTAGCATTAACGTATATTAGTGTGTTCGCCCGACTGGACAGAAAGTTCATTAGCGCGATTCAGACAATAGGGAGAAATGATCGCCGCATTGCGGCCGGCGACAAAGGGACGGCATTCGGGCTAACTATAAAGGGCAGGCATAAATTTCTGTATTGTAATTCAAATAAGTGGGTAATTTCGCTGTTTATTATCAAAAATAACCCCTTGATGGAGATTTAGCCGGAATAATGTCAACGTATAAAAAGTCTAGACGTGATATTACCTGGGACTATGTTTCCAGGTGGAATTGTCTTGTGTCGTTCGTGAGTGTAAATATATTTGATATAAAAAATAAAATAAATCAGTGGCGCTACAACCTTTTTAGGTCTGGGCCTCAGATTTCTGAATCTGTTTCATGATCATTTGTCAATCTATTAGGCAAGTAGGTGATCAGCCTCCTGTGCCTGACGCACGCCGTTGAATTTTTTGGTATTAGGCAAGCCGGTTTCCTAACGATGTTTTCCTTCACCGATTGAGAGAATGTAAAATGCGCACTTAGAAAGAAAGTCCATTGGCCAGCCGGAGATCGAACCTACGACCTCAGGGTCTATCACATTATACAGTTTTGCTGATATTTTATGTTGTTAAGTATCATATATTACAAATGTGAGTGTATTGTTACAGTTAAAGCTGTATTTTAGCTTCTTTTAACTTATCAAAAGCTGACAATGTCCCACTAACATTCAGACCATGTACAGGTTTTCTTTCTCTTCTTGGTTTCGATTTAATTGATTTTTCTGGTAAGATAAGCCGCAACGTGGAGCAATTTACATATATTATATATAATAATACCTCTTTAAGACGTAGGATGAGAAGCAATCTTTACAAATTCACAAATATAACAACTGCGTGTCGAAATGTAAACAAACGAATTATTCATTCATAATTACAAGTTGAATAAAACAATAGTGAACTGCCATTGTGTTGGGAGGCTAAAAATTTCCTAGATTTTCTGTTTTTCACTTATTTCCGCTGCAGACAGGTATTATCGTCTAGAGTCTAGACCGAGGCTGGATTTAGGGGGGACTGAGTGGAGGGATTACTATACTGTTTTGTTGATATTTCGGCTTACGTCAGGTGTAAAGTCAGTGAGGTATTTTAAATCTTTGCAAAATTGTATTAACATGTATTGGTTTTTCGTGATGATTTGATGACACATTGACAATTTACAACCTGTAATATGTTTATTGCGTGGTGGTGCTATTCTAATATACCAAATGACAACGCGTTATTTTCTTACATTGTCTCTGACATATTTATATTTCATAAGACGGATAGGACAAAAGGAAACCAAGCCCCGATAATAATATACGTGGTCTCTCGCTTGCCACAATATATTTCGAAGTTTAAAAAAAAAAAAAATATTAAAATTTAATTAAAATGTTTTAATAAAAATTAATATTATGGTTTTATGAATAAAAAGGGAGAAAAAAAGGGAGAGGGGGGGAAAAGGGGGGGGGGGGAGGGGGAATTAGGGAAGGAAAGGGGGAAGGGAAAAAAAAAAAAAGGGCGGGGGGGGGGGGGGGGGGGAAAGGGAGGGGGCGGGGGAAACCGCCCCCCCGCGAATGGGGGGCCCCCGCCCCCCCCCCCGCGCCCGCCCCGGCCGCGAGCGCCCCCACAAGGGCGGGGGGGTTATAAGGAACAAAAGAGGGGGCCCGCAAAAGAAGAAAGGAAGAAAAAGGGGGGGGGGGAAAGAAAAAGAGGGGGAGAAAAGAAAAAGAAAAAAAAAGGAAGGAGGGGGGGGGGAGGGGGGGAAAGGGGGAGGGGGAAAAAGGAAAAAGGAAAAAAAAAAAGAAAAAAAAAAGGGGGGGAAAAAAAAAAAAAAAAAAAAAAAAAAAAAAAAAAAAAAAAAAAAAAAAAAAAAAAAAAAAAAAAAAAAAAAAGGAAAAAAAAAAGGAAAAAAAGAAAAAAGAAAAAAAAAAAAAAAAAAAACCAACCAAGGGAAAAAACCGAAGAAAGGAAAAGGAGAGAAAAAAAGGAAAAAAAAAAGAAAAAAGGAGAAAAAAAGGGAAAAAAAAAAAAAAAAAAAAAAAAAAAAAAAAAAAAAAAAAGAAAAAAAAAAAAAAAAAAAAAAAAAAAAAAAAAAAAAAAAAAAAAAAAAAAAAAAAAAAAAAAAAAAAAAAAAAAAAAAAAAAAAAAAAAAAAAAAAAAAAAAAAAAAAAAAAAAAAAAAAAAAAAAAAAAAAAAAAAAAAAAAAAAAAAAAAAAAAAAAAAAAAAAAGGGGGGACCAAGAAAAAAAAAAAGGGAAAGGGGAAAAAAAAAGGGGGGGGAGAAAGAAAAAGAGAAAAAAAAACAGAGAAAGGGGGAGAGGAAAAGGAAGGGAAAGGAAAAAAAAAAAAAAAGGGGAAAAACAACAAGCGCGGAGGGAGGGGAGAGAAAAGAGAACCAAAAAAGAAAGAAAAAAGGGGGGGGGGGCCCCCCGGGGAGGAGAAAAAAAAAAAAAAAAGGGGGAGAAAAAAAAAAAAAAAAAAAAAAGGAAGAAGGAAGGAAAAAAAACCAAAAAAAGGGGGGGGGGGGGCCCCCCCCAAAAAGGAACAGGAGGGGGAAAGGGCCCCAAAAAAAAAAAAAAAAAAAAAGGGGGGGAGGGGGAAAAAAAAAAAGGAGAGGGAAAAAGAAAAGAAGGGGAGGAGGGGGGGGGAAGGAAGAAAGAAAAAAAAAAAAAAAAAAAGAGAAAAAAAAAAAAAAGAAAAAAAAAAAAAAAAAAAAAAAAAAAAAAAAGAAAAAAAAAAAAAAAAAAAAAAAAAAAAAAAAAGAAAAAAAAAAAAAAAAAAAAAAAAAAAAAAAAAAAAAAAAAAAAAAAAAAAAAAAAAAAAAAAAAAAAAAAAAAAAAAAAAAAAAAAAAAAAAAAAAAAAAAGAAGAGGAAGACGGAAAAAAAAAGAAAAAAAAGAGAAAAAAAAAAAGAAAAAAAAAGAAAAAAAAAAGGGAAAAAAAAAAAAAAAAAGAGGGGGGGGGGGGGGGGGGGAGAGGGGGGGAAGAAAAAAAAAAAAAAGAAAAAAAAAAGGGGGGGAAAAAAAAAAGAGAAGCAAAGGGGGGGGGGGGAGGAGGAGGCGCCCCAAACAACCCCCCAAAAAAAAAAAAAAGGGGGGGTTTTTTTTTCCGCCCAAAAGGAAAAAAAAAGGGAGTTTTAAAGGGGGAGGGGGGGGGGGGGGAAGGGCGGGGGGGGGAGGAGGAGGAGGGGGGGGGGGGGGGGGGAGAAAAATATAAAGGGCCCAAACGAAGAAAAAAGAAAACCCCCAAAAAAAAAAAGAAAAAAAAAAAAAAAAAAAAAAAAGGGAAGGGGGAGAGAAGAAAAAAAAAAAAAAAAAAAAAAAAAAAAAAAAAAAAAAAAAAAAAAAAAAAAAAAAAAAAAAAAATAGAGAGAGGGGGGAAAAAAAAAAAAACGCCCCCCCCCCCCCCCTGGGGGGTTTGTTGTTTTTACCCCCCCGCCCCCTTTTTTGTTTTGTTTCCCGGTTTTGGTTTTTTTTTTCCCCCGGGGGCTTTTTTTTTTTTTTTTGGGGGGTTGTTTGGGGGGGGTGGGGGGGGGTTTTTTTTGGGGGGGGGGGGGTGGGGGGGGGCGGTTGTGTTTTTTGGAGGAGGAAGAGAAGAGAAGAAAAAAAAAAAAATATAAAAAAAAAAAAAAAAAAAAAAAAAAAAACCCCCCATTTTTAAAAAAAACCCCAAAAAAAATTATTCAGGAAAAAAAATAAAAAAGGAAAAAGATAAAGAAAAAAAAAAAACCCCGGGGGGGAATTACGAAAAAACATTAAACGGGGATGATATTAAAAAAAAAATTATGCGAAAAGTTTTTTATAAGTTTTAAAAAGAGAGTAAAAAGAAAAAAAAGAAAAAAAAAAAGGAACCAAAAAAAAAAAAAAAAAAAATGAAAAAAAAAAGGGGAAAAAAGAAAAAAAAAAAAAGGCGCGGGGGCGGTGGGAAGGGGGGGGGGGGGGGGGGGAAAGGGGGGGGGAAATTTTTTTTCTTCCCCTTTCCCCACCCTTTTTTATAAAGGAAAAAAAAAGAGGAAACACTTTTTTTATCCCCCTTTTTTTTTTTCTGCTTTATCCTTTTTTAAAAAAAAATTTTTTTTAAAAGAAAAAAAAAAAAAAAGGCTTAAAAAAAAAAAAATTAATACAGGGGGGGGGGCCCGGGGCGGCCCCCCCCCCTTTCCCGTGGGGGGGCGCGGGGGGGGGCGGCCCCCCCTTTTTTTTTTTTTTTTTTTTTTTTTTCTAAAAATTTTTTTTTTTTTTTTTGGAAGGGAAGTTTTTTTCAGTTGTAAAAGAGGGGGGGGGGGGGGGGGGGAAAGAGGAAACCCACCCCCCTTCTTACCCTTTTTTTTTTTTTTTTTTTTGGTTTTTGTGGGGGGTTTTTTTTTTTTTTTCTTTTTTTTTTTTTTTATTGGTGGGTGGGGGGGTGGTTTGTGGGCCGGGGGGGCGGGGGGGCGGTTCCGCGGTTCTTTTTTTTTTCTCCCTTCCTCTTTTTGTTGTGGGGGTTGGGGGGGGGGGGGGGGGGGGGGTTTTTTTTGGTTTTGGGTGGGGTTTTGGTTTTTTTTCTTTTTTTATTATTTTTTTTTTTTTTTGGTTTTTTGGTTTTCTTTTTTTTTTTTTTTTTTTTTTTTTTTTTTTTTTTTTCTTCTTCTGTGGTGTGGGGTGGTTTGGTTTTGCATCCATTGGGTTGGGGTTCTGGGGGGGCGCGCCGGCCCCCTCCCGCGGGCTTTTTTTTTTTTTTTTTTTTTTTTTTTTTTTTTTTTTTTTTTTTTTTTTTGTGGTGTTTTTTTTTTTGTGTGGGGGTGGTTTTTTTTTTGGTAAAAAATATATTTGGTTTGGTTTTTTTTTTTTTGGGGGGGTTTTTTTTTCTCTTTTTTTTTTTGGTAAAAAACATTTTTTTTTTTTTTTGGGTGGTGGTTTTTTTTTTTTTTTTTTTTTTAGAAAAAATTTTTTTTTTTTTTTTTTTTTTTTTTTGTTTTTTTGGTGTTGGGGGGGGGGGGTGGTTTCGTGGGGGGGGGGGGGGGGGGGGGGTGTGTGTTTTTTTTCTTTTCCTCCTAAAAATTTTTTGTTTTTTTTTGGTTTTTTTTTTTGGGGGTTTCTTTGTTTTTAGTGTTTTTTTTTTTTTTTTTTGGGGGCTGGTGGGTGGGTTTGGGGGCCCCCCCACCACCCACACTCCCTCTCTTTCCCCCTTTTTTTGGGGGGGTTTTTTTTTTGTGGTGGGGGTGGGGTGGTTTTTTGGGGGTTTTTGGGGAGGGGGGGGGGGTTTTTTGTGGGGTTAAAAATATATTCATAAAATAAGTATCATTTAAATGTGTAATACTCGCGTAAACTATCTATGTATAAACATACGGTCATAATATCAAAAACACATGACCTCCAAAAATAAAATTTGGTAGGTAGAAAGTTTATCGTTAGTAGACGTCAATTTAAAACATAAGTTTTGACAGGGCCAGCTTTAAGAGGTCTAAGCGGTCTCGCAACTATATGAGTAGCTAAGGAAGCATTTAGACGGAGGGCTAAACTAAGAACTCTCGCAATTGTATACGAAGACTGTAACTTTTTTTCTGTAGACTGAAATAAAGCATAAAAATTCTAATTATAATCATATTTTGTTTCGAAATGAAACGTAACAAAACAGATTTTCAATTTGTTCTCAATACCACTGAACCAAACTCAACGTCTCACATAATTCGAGTAATTTGCATAGTTTCACTAATTAACTATGTAGGCATTGATAGACCATTCATTACACTATAATGGACTTAAACCTTAATATTATCTTAAGGCCGATTTTCCAAAAGCAATATTTAAATAAACAAACAAGGACTTTTTCATTTGCCTTTAAAACTAACCGACCGTTTCGGACTCGACGAATATAACATATAACAACTATACAGTTTAAAATGGAATTTATTTTAAAACTTATTTATCCTATTTTTTATTTTGTATTAATACAACGCGTCGAAAAATAATTGGTTATGGAAAATCGAGAGCACGGTATTAAAAAACAATGTTTATTCTTCAACGAGAAATATATTGTTTAAAAAGCCTTTTTCGCGTAACACAAAAGTATGTCACCGGTTGGCACATATAAAATGAATTTTTAATTGTTCAAAGTCGAAATTCAAAGTTTCGTCCAGTCTTTATTTTTTGATCGAGCCTCGGCGCGTGCCACCTTGCTACTACATTTTGGCGTACAATAAAGTTTTAAGCTAGGAATACAAATATTGTTACTCACACAAATCTGGCCCTTATATTATTATTATATTGCGTATTAATTCAAATAATTTATTGAATTTCTCTTTCCACTATGAACGGTAAGAAGAATTGTAAAACATTAATAAACTAATTAAGGATTATTTGGTTAATAAGGGTATGATACTTTGCCGTCAACAATGAAGAAGGATTTAAAATCATTAGATTCTAAAATTATCTTTCTATTTCGGAATCAGACATCGAAGCTGAACCATCTCACTGAACCCACCAAGTTACATGTCATTCACATACCCTAACGCTCAGTTCAGTTTTCCCAAAGATGTGTTAGTAGCAGAAAAAAGTGTTGTCTACACTAACACGACAAACTAAACTGAGGGCTAGATTAAAGATAAATAAATATAGTTGCTAATTTGTTTTAATTTTGCTTTTATTAGTTTTTAATTATTTTTATCATTACTATGTAGGTTAAGAGCTGTGTTGGCCTAGTGGCTTCAGCGTGCAACTCTCAGACCAGAGGTCGTAGGTTCGATACCGGGCTGTGCACCAATGGACTTTCTTTCTATGTGCGCATTGAACATTTGTTCGAACGGTGAAGGAAAACATCGTGAGGAAACCGACCGGTCTTAGACCCAAAAAGTCGACGGCGTGTGTCAGGCACTGAAGGCTGATCACCTACTTGCCTATTAGATTTTAAAAAAATTATCATGAAACAGATTCTGAAATCTGAGGCCAAGACCTAAAGAGGTTGTAGCGCCACTGATATTTTTATTATGTAGGTTAAGAAAATTGTAAATACTGTATATTTTATTGTTATGATTACTTAAGTTGCTAATTCATTTCTTATCTTTATTATATGTTTGTTATTGGCCATTCTATCTTTAGCAGTTTAATCATAAATTAACACCATACCAGAGCAACTTGCTATTTGTAATACAACTCTTGGTAAAATACTGAATTACATGTATTAATGTGTCAAAGACACCGGTGACAAACGTTATGAGACGCAGTCAATAACAAATTAATACTATTGAGAATCTATAAATAATCGAGGCAAACTAGATCTCAGAAAATCCAAGTTATGCATGGCTTAAGTGTTAGGTGGGACCCGTTCTGGTTGTTAGAAGACTTAATATGACAACATAAAGTTACCAAAAGGAGTCGTTATAAAAATGTCATGTTATTAACAACAAGCTTTAAGTTGCATTAAAAATAATTTAAGGTAAATACGCAAATTTTGATAACTCGCTGGTTGGTGTACTTTTCTAGCCGAAAAGCGAAAGTTCGTGGTCAGCAAAATACCCACATCAAGTTGATTTGATGATGACATGGTGAATCACGTAATCCAAAGAAAATTACTGCCTCTACTTCATATTGTCTTATCACTTTTCCTTCTTCAGACGCACTCTTCATTTCTGAAGGTCGTGTTAGTAGCGCCGCACTTTTTTTCTTACTTCCTTCACTCTCCTCTGTCTTTGGCAAACCTCTGCGCCTGGGTGTTGGTTTTACCTGTAAGGGCCTTAACTTGATCGGTCCAGCGAGTAATGGAACGGCCTCGAGGTCTAGTACCCTCCACTCTGCCGAGTCACAATGAGTTATCAATATTATCTCAATATCTGCGTGTTAGACGTCCCAAAAAACTCAGGATGTGTTGATAACAAAGTGCCAAACACAACGTTTACACACATTTCAAATTAAATGAAGGTACCCAAAGATAACTGGGGTCTAACGTTTTTGTACCTTTGACAGAGTGTCTTATGAAGATACAATTTTATGCCGTACTATCAATCATAACAGAACAACGCCATCTCCCATCACTTCCAACTCACAATGTCCCGCTTGATGAGGCTAGCAATTTGCATAACACACACAGCTTTGTGTGTCTATGTGTTATCAGTAACGTCGTGATAGTTAATGAAGTGAAACCCTTTCATTAACGCTTCAAACATTGTCTAATTAGACGTTTCTTGTCTTAGTATCGCTTTGACGTCGAGATTTGATGTTTATTATGATTAAACAAGACTAGGTTAATTGTAAAATTAATTATTTTTATGGTTTGTCATTGGGCGGACTTCACTTAAGAGAGTCTTTAAATTCTCTGAATTAGGTGGTAAGAAACCTGTAAGACGTAAGTTCCACTGGGTACGGTGCAGACACAGTTTTATTTATCATTGATAATTTTTGTTATCAGCCTACTTTGGGAATTAACCCTTCGGGAAATATATCGAACAGTAGGAAACGGGAATAATCCTCTGAGGTTACGTGATAGTCCAATAGGCCAGGAGTCTCGCATGTGCATTGCTTTTAAGAATATTGGTACAAAAATAGAAAAACACAGACATATTTGTTTATTTATTGCAGAAATTTGTGAAAATCGTCGTAAAAAGCCGGCACCGAAGTACAATAGCAGAGCAAATGTGGCCAAAGAGCAGGCTTCTTTCAAATTAATTGGATTGCACTATTGATATCTACTCTTTAGATTATTGGCAATATATCTCATTATTCTCGTGAATATTATGTGTTTGTTTGCATTATAATGCTAGCGTATTCAGTTTTTGCTTCCACTTCCTGCTTCCAATTATATAAGGTTAAAAAGGGATTTTATTGAACTTTGGTGTATTATTTTCAGCTTTTGAAATATATCAATTTTATTAATTTATTTTTTTAATACATCAAGAGATATTTAAAGTTGAAATGACAATTGAAAGCTTTAGAAATCATTTACGCTTTTCTAGAGTTAGGTGATTTATAATCGGACCTGTAAAACGTATGTTTAGTATTTGTCTCTTTGTATCAAATTGTTATATTACTGAGAAGAAAAGAGATAGAAGTATAATGAGATGTCCATGTCTAGCGGTAATACACTACAGTAGAACCTTGATTCTGTGGTTGAATATGTGAAACACTGAAATTTATTTAGCGGTTTGAATAGATAAGTTAAAACTTGTTTTATACAGGCAAGCATTACGTCATTCTAAGCCTGAATTGTAAGCGGTTTTTACAAATATTAATATTATTGTAGTATAAGATATTCACAAATGTTCCATGTCCTCGTACGAACATGAATTATCTGCGTAATTCGCCAATACATCGTTTACCAAAAAGGATGCGAGAAAATATTTTGAGAAGTGGAAGGACTTTGACTTGATTTAGCAGTCGTAACAATTTTTTATTAAAATATTAAGGTTGTAGTTTGTATATTGTTAATTTCAGTTTTATTTTTTTATTAATTACGAGTAATATACTTAATCGACTTATGTTTTCTGTTTCGTTATTTTGTTTATCGTATATATTGTCTAAGTGTTTTCTTTTATAATACGTATGTGTAGCATGTATAAATAAATAAATTATATCATTCGTAAGCATTACACAAAAGTCAAAACGCTGCGTCTGACCGCTTCCATATAAGCAACCTTATCTCATGGCTCATTAAAATTTAATTCCTCTCGTAATTCGTGAATCGTCGAAAATAGAGAAATCTCAGAAATCGGACCCTCATCACTCGACTCGTGTCTCGACTGCCTAATTCTAATTGTTTTAACTATAAATCGTCACAATATTTATAAAGGATACTTTAAGCAAAGTCTGGATTAAACCTGTTTATTTAGTATTTCTAATTAATATTGGTTTGTTGGGATTTTTTATTGTTGTGAAAGTACTTGTAACGAACTTTACTTATTTATAATTACAATAGTATAATAATATAAACTAACGCCGTATTTACAAGTAGTTACAGATGGGTATCAAATTTTTACATTGTCATGTCAGAAACGTATGTTTTTTCTTAATTTTAGTTTCCAAGAGCGTTGTCTCTTTGCCAATGTGTGACGAATCCAACAAGCCGTAGTTTAGCTTAACTTCAGTATTTAGCATAAAAAGTCTTTAAAAGTGTCCTTCGTTCACGAATTTAAATTGGATTTAACGTTTAACCCAGGCTTTTAATTACAGCGCGGGTGCGACAGAAACTTCGCTTGTCTCGCTCTAATTTAAAAACAAATTAAAGGGTGAGCGTCTTTTTGCGATTCACAAAGCATCGGGAATGAGGGCACAGCCTCACTTGATTTTTACGTGTCTTTGTATAGAGGTTTTGTTGCACTAATGATTTTAATGCGAGACTACGGCTCGCAAACTATACGTTTTAAACTTTGTAGGATAAAGGAAAATCAGAGATTTACCTGGTTAAGTAATGATTAAGCAACGGATGTAAAACGCGAGTTTTTATATTATAAATTATAATGAGCTATTATTATTACTTAACACAGAGCAGTGTTGGCTTCAGCGTGCGACTCTCATCCCTGAGGTCGTAGGTTCGATCCCCGGCTGTGCACCAATGGACATTCTTTTTTTTATGTGCGCATTTATTATTCGCTCGAACCGGCTTACTATAGAGCCAAAAAGACGACGGCGAGTGTCAGGCACAGGAGGCTGATCACTTACTTGCATAATAGATTGACAAATGATCATGAAACAGATCTAAGGCCCAGATCTAAAAAACTTGTAGCGTTACTGATTTAGTACCTTTAATTATTATAACTTATAAGGTACTACTACAGTTTGAACAGAAGTCGTTGGGAAGCATCAGATAATTTTAGAATTACAGGGAATGATTAGGGCATATTTAAAATCCAATAGCAATAGCAATATCGATAGCGATTCCCATCTCAATAATGAGTTTTCGTATACCAAAGTTGTGACATCGGTGCCTCAGAAATTGAAAGACCTACTACTACAAGAGTCGTTTAAGGAATTTGAGGGTTATAATAACTTGTTGCTATTTAAGGATAGGTTATAACTAGACAGGCATTGTAAAAAGGCGGAAAGTTGTTTAATTGTATGTACAGGTGACATCTCTAGCAATTAACTTTTTGTGAAGATAACAGATGGCTGAATGGGGGATAAGTTATGAGATGTTAGAGTTTATATATATAACTTAAAAATTATAGAAAACAAAGATGTTATTAGTTTATTGAAACTTATTTTTTCGTCATTATAAACGGTTCCGTATCTATAATGAACAAAGTTCCTAGTTCTTTAAAAAGAGAAAAGAAAGTGTGTATTTTTAAAACTTCGTAAGTAAACATAGATTATTAATTAAATACTTTACGCGAAACCGCGCAACGTTTCTTACTTGTAACACACCACCATATAAGGCAGGCTCTGCCTTAGGGCAGGTGCAGTCCGGCTCGTGCCAGTCTTTAGAGTTTAGGGTAATTTAATTTTAAATTGATCGGTTTTATCTTTATTAATAATAAGAGTATCGGAGATACACACAAATCGTCGCAGTAGAATGATAACCTCTTATGTCCAGAGAACCAAACATTGCAAGAAACGAAAAAAAATGTTTCATTTCGTCAATATTCGTTAAAATATTAATATGTGTTTTGTCCATAGTTTTAGATGGTAAAAACGACATATATTAATAACATAAATAAGTCCTAACTTCATGATTAGGTACACCAGTTAAATGACATAAGAGTCTAAGAATAAAAAATAAATCATTTTTTGACATACGAGGTTATCATTCTACAGTGACGTTAAACTACAAGTATATTACTAGCACCGTCCCCATTACGTGCAAAACGTGCCTGGAGGTATTGGGTTGGATCTCCGGTAAACAATTATTTCAGCTTGAAGAGGAAACTGATCACCAACCACCAATAAAAAAAAGGGTGCGTGTACTTATGTACGCGCGTAAGAAGTTATACTTCTTTGGCATTATTAAAAATAGTTTTGGATTGCATGCAAATAATTAATTACAATTAAATAATCAAAGACTGGAAAAGGAGTCATTATAGTCAATAAAATTCAGTTTACATTTGAAAAATTAAATAAATAAATATTTATTATTATTCTCTTACATTAAGTGTAACATAAATTCTATTATTATTCGAATGTTGTTTTTAAATAATGTCCAATGCCGTAGCATCTTCCGTGGGCAACTTCATTCTGTTAATTTTGTGTCACGGTGCGCGCGCATCGTAAAATTTCACTCTCGTCAATTTTTCATAACGCGCCTAAAGAAGTATAACTTCAAAAATTATTGAAATAGCCGCAGCTACCTGATTCTCTTATAGGTATCAGAGATCATGAGATATACAACAGATTATCATACGTACATAACAAAACTGAACAGCTGTAGTGTTATATTAGGCACTGCCATCTGCCGGCAGCTGTGGATATGAATAGAAATTACCTAGTCCGACCTTCGGTTTTTGCTGCAAATGTCAACTTGATGAATTCCTTACAGGTATTATTAAAGAAATAAACAACCTGTCTAGTGACATACTATTCTTGATGCCTATTACATTGCATGCAAATGCATATTTCTTAATAAATAGAGAATGTAAAACGTTTGTGTTATTTTTATTAATAAAAAAAAGCGAAAAAACCTACACATGTCAGAAGTGAAACTTCTTTGGCAAACTAATTTTTAACTCTTGTTCATATTTATACAAATCTAAAACTTTAGATTTCCGAGACTTAGAGGGAGGGAAAAAGGCAGATATGTTAGGAATTTAATTGTCAGAAAATATTAAAAGTGTCGAAAATTAATACAAGTAATAAATTTAATTTAGTAAATATATTTCTTCGATAATAAAAACACGTGGCATTTTAATTTACAGTTCGTCATTTGAGATTTCAATAAATTATTTTGCATCATATATAAAATACTAATATTTCATAATATTCTCTTTACGAAATTTCAATTTTAAAAATAGAATTTCTATAAGGTAATTCGCTCTTCTCACTCTCTCAATCGCTCTCTCCTCTTTTTCTTGACACAAACGCTGCACATCTTCGTGACGTTCCGTAAAAAAATCGGTTGTCTGTAAAGTCGGTTTACTGACGATAGTTGAACGTGACAACGTCATAAAAAATATTGATGGGATGGTTGCATTTTTCAAAAAAAAAAATTAAATTTTATTTGTTTGATAGGTATTTTGTATGGATATAGAGAAGGAGGTAAATGGAAATCACAATTGAATTGATCAAGTTACATTTATTTGTACGCATAAATACAATTATGTCAATTTTAAATGGAACGCCTCAGAGCGAGGTAACGACTCAGAGCGAGGTAACGCCTCAGAGAGAGGTAACGCCTCAGAGCGAGGTAACGCCGCATGAGTCATGTTTTTTCGTGGTGAGCGGCTCCATCGAATTATAAGACGTTCCGTAAAAAATTTACCCTTATGCGCCTAAAGAAGTTTCACTTCAAAGCAATTTTATCCAAGATGCTTCATAATGTCACCTGCAGCTGACAATAGTCCCCGATTTTTAATGTTAAAACACGATGATAGCAGCGTATGATATAGATAGTTATATTCCACTGTGCAGTGTGCACATAGAAAGATCCATTGGTTAATATTGGAACGCACTACCTCAGGGTCAAGAGTTTTACGCGTTACGACAAAGCTATCACGGATTTTATACAAACAATAAATATTGAACATTTTAAGTGTTATTATGTCTTAATTCGTTTAGAAGCAATGATTCGGGGCAAGACAAATTGTCAATAGACGGAAGACACGCTTATTGTTCTTTAGGATTGCTTCAAGCGACTTATTGAAGCGTTACGTTTACTTTTAAAGTTCCCTTTAAAGCAGGAACATAAAATAGAATTCAGTCACGTAAAAATACTTTTACGTTCAATAAAAATGTTGATATGATTACTAGAGAGTGGTAACATTCAGTTTTAAAATTTTTAGCGCCAAGGTATTTTGTATTATGTCACTTTAATTGTGTTCCGAGCAAATATTCCCGTCTTCTTTATTTGTCAATTATGAAACTTGTGAATTCACTTCACTGTGAGCAGTGGAGTGAGTTCACAAGAATCCTATGAAAGATCAGCCTTACTGCTATAGCTCTTATAGTTTGTACATATAAATCTGCACCAAGCAACTGGTATTTAAATGTTATGTCTAATTGTTCCAACATAACATTTAAACATACAAACAGAAACGCACAAAATAATAATAATAAATAAAAAAAATTACGAAAGCTAACAAAAAAATCTATTTTAAGTGTGTAATGTATGTGTGTTGTGGTTGTAACTGGCCTTGGCTCAGCATTATGCTGTGGATCAGACGTGTTCCACAGCGCTGGTCATTCTGCCAGAGACCACAACAGTTAGTTTACGCCTGACGCAAGCAAAAAAAAGAATGTAATAATAATAATAGAAGAAAAAATTATAATAGTGAAAATTAACACTGTAAGTAAAGAAGTCTTGGAAGATTTGTGTGTAAAAGTATATAGTAAATAAAAACAAAATGAAAAATAAGAATAATTGTGAAGGAATAGATAAATAAATATTTTTGGGCTGATTTAAAACTAGATTTCGTGGGATTTTTGTTGAGTATTACTATCTACTACTACAAATACTATCAGACTGTAAAGATGAGGAAATTTTTTCAAAGCTCACTAGGCCACTTAAATTATTATTAATAACACACGTAGGTAGAGTTGTGTTTACAATCTTCGGTCTAGCTTTAATTGATGAAACACAAAACTGTACGTCATCAGATAAAGCGAAAGCGTCCGGCTGGCAGCGGATGTCCGGACGAATTCGAGGGAAATTTAAAACTGCCACTGATCTGCCTTGGCTGTATACTATTTTGGATGTTCCGTATCGTGTCTATTGTTTGTTTCGATTTAAAGAGAAACCTTTGAATTTAAAGAGTTTATATATAAAAGCTGCCCACTGCAGCTTTAAATTCTGCAGTGTGTGTCACAACAATATTACAAACCTACATTCCCAAAATCATTACCCATGAATTATTAACTTGTGCTCAAATTCAATAAAATGGTTGAAATATAGTCTTTGCCGGTTCCGTTTACTAGAAACCTTTTAGAATAGATATTATTTATATTTTTCTTCATTATTTCTTGTACCTAAAGATTTTGTTTGTGTCACCACTCAATGTCTACTCTTTCACTCCCCTCTGTCTTTTCTAAGCTTCAGCTAGACTTTGATGTTGAGCTTTTATACCGATCGTAATGTTTTACCGATCGTTTTGTACCGATGTTAGAAATAGGCATATGCACATAAATAATGCATTTTAAATATAGTGTGACTAGCAGTATATAATTCCTTACCAATTAAAAAAACAGATGTTTATAATTCAGCTGCCTGCAAGCTGCTTTTTAATTAGCGTAGTAATGTCAAGGTCAATATTAAATGTACACATTACATCTATTAAATCACTAGCACGGATGAAACAATCAAGTAGTTAACGCAATTATATCTAAAAAAATAATAATTCAAAATAGAATAATAAATATACAGCAATGTGTATTGTCGCTGTCACTAATGTCTGAATGACGTTTTGATTTCTCAAAACTAGGTGGACGTACCCAACAGCCTAGTTACACCGTGTGACTCTCATCCCTTAGGTCGTAGGTTCGATTCCCGGCTAACATTCGCTCAAACGATGAAGGAAATCATCGAGAGGAAACCGGTTGCCATAGACCTAAAAAATCGATGTGTGTCAGGCACAGGAGGCTGATCACCTACTTGCCTATTAGATTGACGAATGATTATGAAACAGATAGGGAAATCTTTTGATTGGGGGGCCGTCCCAAACCTAAATAAATCACTGATTTATTTATTTTTTATGCTAGATATAGTTACTTTTTACACAGCCTTGTTAAAATACCTAAGTATTATAGGTTTTGGTTAAAAATCTGAATTAACTACAGTATTATCGCTTATTAGTTTTTTTCTTCCATTTCACATGGTCTTTTTATTCGTGTCCTTTCTTTTTAGGGTTTTACGCCTAGGTCGAAAGTAACAACTGATTTTTGTATTATTATAAGCTTCTTTTGACTTAATTTATTTAGTACTTATAATTCTTACTTAATTTGATTTTGAGCTTTGAAACTTTTTAAACTCACACTTACATTATAAGCCACAGCGTATCTATCTCTAAAGGCAATAAAATACTGTATATACCGCCTCAAAGTTTACCAACTCCACGAACCAATACGACTCCAAAAACTTGGATTTAGATTGAAATTTTTAGCATTCCAATGCACCAATAGTATGGCAATATTGAAAAACTATTCTTCATTCACCTTATGTCAATTGTTTTACATGGGTTTTATAAATTTACGAGCATATAACACGTGGATGTTTTTATAGAAAAAACATTCATTAAGCTCTTCCTTCTTATCTCTTCTCCGCCATTAAGTTCTGGAATAGGCTGCGCTACTTGATACGATTAGCTACCTCGGTAACCTCTTTTAAAACTCTTCTGCATAATCATTTCTTAACCATATCCTGTCCTGCTCAGTCGTGATTTTTGTTATTCTTGTATTTCTTATTCTTTTGTATTGCATCGCAATTCATGAATTCGTTAGATAATTTTTTTTAAAGATTTTGTTATGTTAGCGATAAGGCGCTCGTTGCATCCCTTATTATTTTTATATTATGTTATTTGTTTTTGTATAGATGTAACGAAGTGTGAATAAATAAATAAACATTCAAACACCATTTTCTTATATTCGTATCTTGGCCTCAGATTGGACTTTTTATTATCTTTTGTATTACAGATAAGTAGAAGATCAGCTGTCTAATGCCTGACACATGTAGTAGATTTCATTCTTACATTTGGCCAAAACAACTAGTCACGTAACAAGCTACAATGATACAAGAAAGGAAGGAGGTATCAAATAAAAGGCGGGCAACGCACTCGAGAACCCTCTGGCATTGAGAGTGTCCATGGGCCATGTATCACTTAACATCAGATGCCTCCCACCCATTTGCCCCCTCTTCATTAAAAAAATAGCCACTTCTTCCTTGTGTCTTTATCCTTTCGTGTAACTTAATTGTTTGGCTTAAGCTTATCCAAAACACAAACGCCAATTAGAAAAAAACAACTAATAGGCACTGAGTGATATTTAATATACCTAATATTATCTAAATCTTACTTTAGAATTAAGTGTTCAAATTAATTAGAGATAAATGTCTACAGTATGTCCCTAAAGTATTTATTAGCATGTGAAGCACACCGTTTGTTTGGCCAAGAATGCAATTTGGACGGATGTAATTTACTTCACTATATTAGTAGTACATCAGTTTATGGCCTGACTAAATATCCCTGGTAAGAGAATTGATAGTAGCTTTAAGAACTATGCCTGAAAGCATTTACACATGTATGTCGTAAATCGTGAATCTGTATTTTCTACTAAAGCATTTTATAATTAATTATTTGATTTCTGATATGAAAATTCAGTATTTAAGTATACTTAGATAGACGTCGTTCCTATTATTTAAGTTTTAGAATCATCCAATGAAAAATCAATGTTTAAAATGTTGTTAAAATATAACAACTAACGATAAAGTGGTCTCAATTGTAAATGATATTTGTTAACAGATAGAAAGAAAGTTATGTTAATTATAATACATTTATATGTTTTCGAACACCTTGAATTCCATTATTAAAATGATTTTCCTGTCCGGAAGTGACGTGTGACGCGGAAGGAAATTCACCGGAACTTACGCCATAACGGTTTCAGCGAAAAAATGAATTTTGGGCAAAACGCCACATTTCCGTTACCGGCGCTAAATTGACGTATTAAGTGTCAGGTAATTTAACATTCATTATGAAGAAAGGTTTAAATATTACAACTTAAAGCCGTTTTTAACTTTGACTTATCTGGTCATCCACATGAGGTCATGTTCGTAAGGTTTAATAAGTTTAAAAAAGTGCATTTTTGAAATTTTTCGATATTTACGGGCAGTTTTACAGTTTAAAAACATTTGATAGATGAAGTTTTTAACCTTTACAATATCGCACAGCTTTTTTTTAGAATGGAAACTCGCTGTTGGCTGTAAGCTCAGCTCGGGCTGTTTTGGCGAGCGTAGCTTGGCTGGAATAGGCGTTTACCCGCAACTAGCGCAAAAGCGTCTCCTGCGAGACACGGACCTCGGCTTGGGCCGTCGCGGGGTGGTAAATCATCATCGGTGCAATCAATACAGGACAGAAGCTCACTGTAGTGAGTAAAGTACGAAGTAAAGGTCCCTGGTGAAGGCGGTTCTTTACCCTAGTCTGATTTTGATTATTCAGATATCGCGCAGCCCAAACAACGACCACTATTTAAGCCTTAACTTGTTTAAGTTATCGCGGAATATGCTCGAGTATTGAGAATATCTATAGCGCTAAAGTACCTGCACATAAACACCGTCACGTACATACCTTCACTTTCACAGCATCACTCAACACAGCCGTACATTAGGTATTACGTATTAAATAATTTTTATTGAATGTTCCTTTCGTAAATGTATGAACCTTTTTGTATATATTATAAATTCCATATTTGGCTATATCTTTCGTATATCAACACCCAAAAATCAACGCTTTATTAAATTGTACAAACAAAGGAAAATTAATAAATTCGATGTAAAATAATAATTGTATAGCTATGCCCTCAGCTATAATTAGTGAAAAATTGCCGGCTCGAATAATAACTTCATTAAAACCTCACTTCAAAAGGCGCTGGCCTTTAAGTATTTTCTTTGCCTTTTCCCCTGGGTTCATCTGAACATCAAGAATTTTCTTTGTTTTAAGAGATGCACATAATTTGTTCTGTTCATTTGTTAGGAAATAATGTTATTTTGAGTGAATATTGAACACCAAACATAAGGCAGATCTTACAGCTTCAATCAAATTGTTTCCCTTCAGTATATATATCTTGTCATTTACCATTTTCATTTAAAGATAATCTGATTCAGGGGTTAAATATATAACCATACTTCTACATAATATTCTGTATTATTGTCTAATCATAATGACTGAGTTACGTAAATACAAACTATTTACGTAACTATATATTTAATGTAACTAAAAAAAAATGTTTAAAAATAATTTAAAAAAACTTAAATAATTTAAAAATTCTTCCTTTGTATTAAATAATTATATATTTAATTGATAATGAACAATGAATCTTAGAACTTAGAATTTATTATAAATACATATATTCTTTGTATATTTTTTGTATTTGTATAGGTGAAACTGTGCTTTGTGTATGTTTAAATGTGTATTCCGTTTTTGGCCTTTGTGTACAGTGTAATTGTTTGAATATTGTTTAATAAGTAGCTGTAGGAATACCGTTGAGCAAATAAATAAATAATAAGGCAAATAAACACTAATACAAAAGACAAAAATTAATTTTTCTCTATAACTTATTACTGTAATTTCCACACAGCTCTTTTAATGCGCAATTGAAGATACATAAACAAACTTTCACATCAATTACAAACAGTAAAAAATAGTTTTCACATAAATAAAGTATCGGAAAAATTGGAAAGATAATGTTCGCTGAAAATAGTACAATTTAGCTTGATACACCACAGTTTAATACTGAAGAACTCAGAAAAATATAAGATTTTATCAGAAATACTATCATAGATAACAAATAGAACCTTCGTGATACAAATAAAAAGTGTCTGCGTCCGTTCAATGCAATTTTTAAGACCGCATTATGCAATGCGCATCTAACACAGACTATACTACATTTAAACGAAACGTTTAAAACTATTATTTCTTAGTATTTATTTAAAGTATATAATTTACTCCAGGCATAAAACAAATAATAAAATATTGTTATTATTTTTAGAACTAGTTATTTAAGTTAATTGTAACTTTTCTGTGCTCCTCATACTGAATGTGTAGTTTGTATATCCTACTGTTTTATATTACATTTGAACGCCGGCTGCATTTATACTGATACGGGTTTACCTTAGCCTTATTATCATTTCATACCCAAATGTATAGTTCTAGATAACAAATCAAAAGATTCTTTAAAAATCATGAAAGTAAAAAAAAAGTTTTTTTTGAAGTTATATACTTCTTTAGGCGCGTTATGAAAAATTGATGAGAGTGAAATTTTACGATGCGCGCGCACCGTTACACAAAATTAACATAATGAAGTTGCCCACGAAAGATGCTACGGCATTGGACATAGTTTAAAAACAACATTCGAATAATAATAGAATTTATGTTACTTGATGATGATACTATGAACTTTATTGACTATAATGACTCATTTTCCAGTCTTTGATTATTTAATTGTATTTAAGTTAAGACTGTTGTCTTTAGTTTACGCCAGTACTTACGCCAAACCACCGAAATGTGGCAAGTATGACGAATAACGTACGCGTATGAAAATGCATCATAGAGAAAAGTTTTTAAAGTAATTAGTTATCAACTTAAAGCCCACAGCTTAAAAGGACAAACACAGTAGTTAAATATAGCTTCAAGGGCTGTAAATTTTTCTGTATGACATATTTGAAGCGAAGAGCAGGGTTCGCCAAGTTGTTTCAGTGTGTGACTGTCATCTCTGAGATCGTAGGTTCGAGATGGCTGTGCACCAATAGACTTTCTTTCTGCGCATTTTAACACTCCCTCGTACGGCGTAGACCAAAAAAGGTTATAAAACCACATAAATGTATTAAACATATATAAATATGAAGCGCTCAAGACGGCATTGTAACTTAAGACAGGAAAATAGAATATGTAGCTTAATATTGAATCAATCCTATCGAATACCACCATCCAAGCATCATTGCGGCCGGTTTGTCAGAAAAAGTGACATTACGGGTCGATAGCCGCAGGTGCGCCCGACATGTGCACTGCGCTATACTCCGACTTCGTAACTTCCACTATAGAGCTTTGATGTCTCAAAGTGGTTTCTTAAAAATCAATGTTGCCGGAAGTGGAATATAAAATCAAAAAAAACAGGCTTTAGTCGCATATATTTAATTTAAGTTATATTATGTTAAGTGTTAAGTTCGTGTAGACCTCCGGAGGAGTGAAAACCTCCACCAAATTCTTCCATTTGTCTTTCAGTTTTGCTATTATTTTACAATCTTTCCCCGATTTCTCTTATTTCATCTTCCCAGGTTTCTAGCGTCCTTTTCCTGCCCAATGGACCAGAAGTAAGAAATTTAAATCGCTGTATGGACTTTCAATATGTCGATTGGTCTCGTGGCTGAATTAAGTTTAATCTTCTACCTCGAGATGTTCGGTTTTATTCCAGTAAACAATTATTGCTTTGTGTTGTTAGTTAATTTTGTTGTAAGATAATTTTTTTTTAAATCCTAAAATCATCTACTTGTCCATTGATATGTAAAGACATCAAACAATGTTTATCAAACTTTTTTGCGTATTTATAAAAAGTATTTAAAAAAACATGTTAGTACCATATTCCGTCTTGTTCCACAAAGACTCAAGCCCTGTTTTTTCGACTGTCTGCTTATCGGTATTAAACATACATTTAAACTAACCGTCTTAGAGTCTACTAAAAGATTCAAATTGGGTTTGTTTCGTGTCCTTTTAAACGTAAATAAGCAAGGCAAAGTATTCTTTAAGTAACCTAGGGTTATAGAAACAGACAACTGACACACGCCGAAAACTTTTTGGGTTTTTTTTATAGAACAGGGGGTAAACGGGCAGGAGGCTCCATCTGATGTTAATTGATACCGCCGCCCAGGGACACTCTCAATGCCAGAGTTTAAGAATTGGTACGCTCTTTTCTTGAAGGATCCTAAGTCGAATTGGTTCGGAAATACTCCCGGTCCCGTGGGCAGCTATTTCCACATAGTGGTGGTGCGCGGCAAAAACTGTCTTAATAAATGTTTAGTTGTGGAACGACGGACGTCGAGGTGGAATTTCGTATTCTGCCTCGACGTCCGAAGGTTTAAGGCATATTCACCATACGATGTGCTCATAGAATGAACTTAGGGCAGATAGTTGCTTGATCAAGCCACTAAGCAAAACTCCAATACAGCTACTGTGTTACTGTAAAAACGTGAGTTTATTGTGAATATTATGGAAATAAAACGACCTCAACAAAGCTTTAAGCCCCAATAAAACACTAATAAAAATTCATATCCACTAATTAACACAAATGATCTATAATTACCACAATTATCGGTTGTGTCATATCAGTGCAAGTTAAATCCTTTGAAAATCGCATTACAAACGATTAATAATGTCATATAGACCGGTTTATTAAACGGTTGGGACATCGCTAATCGCACCTAACCGGTTTAATCTGGTTAATGACGTGAGTTACAACCGGTTTCATTCGGATTAGTTGAATTGTTGGATAGTTTTAATAGTGAAACATAAGAAAAATCAAGAGAATGCGCAGCTTATCAAAGGCCAGACATGCTTTGAAATAAATTTTCTAATTACATTTTGTAAACAGTATATTGCAGTAAAAGTAATTTGGAAATTATTAAACCACTTCAAATGTACCTGACTGTTTCCTACTTTGAAATTTAATTCTTCTCAATCAGGAAGAATCATCTCGATATGACAGTGAATGAGAAAATGTGGGCAAGCAGAAAGATAAATACATAATTAATCAATCATAAATAATGTCCAAATCCAACAATATCACAAAGGTACATACAGTTCAAACTGATATTTTTCTGAAGTGAAATTACAATTTACTTTCTCCATAAAGAAGTTCCGGCAGATTTAAATAGCTGAAATACTCAGCATTTGTATCACGATATGATAAATTTGTATTACACTATAAATATAAAGAGAAATTATACAACGTTCCCTGTAAAGTAATTGCTGTATACAAAAAAAAGTCTAGTCTAGTCTGGCGCTAGAACCTTTTTAGGTATAAGCCTTAGATTTCTGTATCTGTTTTATGATTATTTGTCAATCTAATGAACTCCTGTGCCTGACACACGCCGTCGACTTATTGGGTCTAAGGCAAGCCGAATTCCTCATGATGTTTTCCTTCACCGTTCGAACTATTGTTATATGCGCAAGACACAAAGTCTATTGGTGCACAGCTGGGGATCGAACGTTTAAGAGTCCCTGATATCGTAATATCAGGGACGAGTGAGAGATGCCAATTTAACACTCTTAAACATTATGACTTACACATCTCATGTACTACCAAAAGTCTAGGGTATCTGGGACTCGACTCACTCTTGACTGAGCTCTACTCAAACGACCAGTTGAACCACCACCAAACAGGCCAACTCTCAGAGGCCTTGCGGTCGCGTTTTTGTGAAATTTAAACTTACACTTACACGAAATTACTAAATCTAACGGCGCACAGACGGTCTTATTGATTATAAGTAATCTCTTCCACTCAACATTAAATATAATATTGTATTTTTTCTATAATTTAATTAGTTCGATAGAGCGACAAAACAATATCATGTCACATAAATTAATGTAACGAGGCCATTAAAAATCCACCATGAGAAAGTTAACAAGAAAATTCGTATCTTATATTTGTTTTCCCGAAAGACCTAAACGCTTAATTAACGACACAGTTAATGGCCTCTTGTTGGACCTCATAAATTCATTAATTAATGCGAATAGGATTTCGCCTTGATCTTACTGATGAAGCTGATTTTCTATCTAACCGTACTTTATTCGTAAATGGAAAATATATCAAGTAATTTTTGATCTATTTACCACTCATCTACCTGTATCTTTTTGTACTAGATATAAAATTATGACACGTTATAAATGTTATAAAACCAAGCTAAGCTTCGAGATTCGAAGCTTGGATGATTAGTTGAAGCCACGGAAAACGAAATGGGCTAACATCTAAATCATAATGTACCGTCGAAGTACAAATAAAGTACAGATACAGATAAAAAACCCTTGGAGATTAAAAAGAGTGACGGAGTGTTTATAGAATTCTCGGCCGTTGTACGCCTTTGGTTTGAGAACTGGCAGTAATTATATATATATATGACGGAGCGAGATAGATTTGGGAATGGGCAAGACAGACAACGTGTACGAAGAGGGCGAACTAGGCGCAATAACGAGAAAGCACGACATGAATTTAAAAAAAAACAGGACCTGCAGATAAATTACTGAAGATACTATACGAGATACGAGGAAAATTAGTGTATTGTCATCAGCCATTTAATTTCGATATAAGAATCTACTTTTGAAAGGCTTCTGCTTGGTTCGACAGCTCAATCGAACTGTATTTATAGCAACCCGAGGTTTCAAGTTATGATAAATTACTTTTAATGATAATAATGACTATCATTATTATTATCGACCAATGATTTAATTTATAAATTTAGCAACCTTGAAATCAAATAAACAACGGTTAACGGTTAAGAAGCAATTTGACGTCGATGTAATAAATAATGATGGCAATACAGTTGTAAATAAAGTTTTAAATCATTTATTTGATTACTAGCATAATAAATTATTAAAATAAATATATTAAATAAATAAATTATTAAATAGTTATGTTTGCTCACTGTTTACAATTGAATATGATTATTGAACTAGTGAATATTAAAATAGGAGCATATGGCCAATGAAAACACAATCCAAAACCATATTTCATTCTAATTTAATTAATTTTATGTCATCTCGCCATTTGTGTACTTTAGCTGAATAATGTTCTATTTTACATGTACTAGCCTGCGGGTTCGGGGAACAGATTAATTGTAGCAGTAGAGAATGCTCTCTCTCCATTTGCCTAATTGAATTCACTAATCAGTGTAACATTCCACAGCCTTGTAACATTACTAGGCTGCAACGTTTTCTAAAGAAGATATAAAGTGAAAATCGTCTCCAACAAGTGCGTGTCAAGCACAAGGCTAACCGCTCTTAAATACTAGTATACATTGTTTATTAGGTAACAAAGAGATACAGCACTATAGTTGAAACAAAAAATAACTAGGGCCTTGTATTCACAAAATTAAAGGATCATTTCTGAGTTAAAAATACAAGTGTGGGTGGAAGAAACAAAGGCTTATAAGAACAAAGGTTGCCCGTTCAATCCTCCCGTCACCCTCCTTATGATTTAATTCTTATAAATTGTACTTATCTTTGGTATGAAATAAATAATGCGTGTTTGGCAATAAAAGACTACCCCTATTGTTATTAGAAATCAGTCAAAATATTTGATGAAAACTAAAATGTAATACTTAAACATCTATTTCCATTTTGTTTTGCTTATCCCACTGATCAAAATACTCTGCGCTCTCTATATTCGTTGTACGTAAACAAGTCATCATGAACAATGTAATGTTTTATGTAATGTATCACAGTACAGGAAGAATGGCAGTATAGCCCAGTTCAGTTTCCATTGTATTTATTCGCTTCTACAAAGGATTACTCATAGCACAGAGGAATTGAATGGACATAAAATGGTTGGATTGTCGTGCATAGAGTGGGGCATGGGGCTAAACTGTCCTATGGGGTATTTATTGTTATAGCAAGTTGGCGATCATCTGTGTCTTCTTAACCGTAACGAATTCCGAAAGAAATCCCAGAATACCGCGTAGCTTCAATAACTATTAAAAATGGCTCAATAAATAGTTGACCACTACGTTGGTTCTATCTACAGAGAACTTTTATGACGTCATCTACGAGTAACTATCGTATCTCGTTACTGTGGAACCCAATTCCGTTTAGTCGTATCAATATCCATAGCACTGTATCTTAAAATGCATAGAACGAACGGTTTATATTGGGACCGGAATTGCTATTAAAATTCTGTATTTTGATAAGATTATGAATGTAAGTGTGTAGCTAATAATCTGAAAGGAGGTAATCAAAAACTAAGTAAAATAAAACTTTTATGATAACCAATATATGTATATCTATAGCCCGACTTAGTAGACTTTCCACTACCACGAGATCGGTATCAACGAGAGTGAAACCGCGAGGCGTTGCTAGTAAGTATATATTATAGAAGTTCCCAATTCTGAAAACTGAATTAGTCTATTAATTAAAATAACTCAAGATAATAAATTATGTTTACTAAAACACATCTAATTTTAAAATAAAAATTTATACATTAATGAAAAATATCTAAACTCCCATTTCTCCAGTCGGTTAAGGTGTCACGTAGGTCATTAGTATTGCAGTCAACCACTTCCGAAGATGCCGAAATCGTTCCCAAGATCGATTCCCGACGGTGACGTGTTTCAATTGAATTTGCATTTGGTGCAAAATGTTAATGTGCAAATATAATGATAATAAATTTTGTTTGCCTCTTCACAATATTGCATTGCAATAAGCTGGTTGACATACTGCATTAACCATCATTGTGAGAGGCTGGTGCCTATAATAGGACTGTAGAATTCATATACTCGTAGTTTTTATCAAGGCCATAAGTGATCATTTATTTTATTTAATTATACTTCGTTGCAATAACATATTAAAATTGACAAAATTAAATGAAAAGGAGGGCAACTGGCGGCCTTATCGCTTTCGAGCGATCTCTTCCAGGTAACCACTGTTGAAAGAAGTGCAAAATACATAATACATATAAAAAATAAATCAGTGGCACTACAACCTCTTTAGGTCTTGGCCTCAGATTTCTGTATCTGTTCCATGATCATTTTTAAATCTAATAGGCAAGTAGGTGATCAACCTTCAGTGCCTGACACACGCCGTCGACGTTTAGGGTCTAAGGCAAGACGGTTTCCTCACGATGTTTTCCTTCAGCGTTCGAGCAAATGCTAAATGCGCACATAGAAAGAAAGTCCATTGGTGCACAGCCGGGGATCTAACCTACGATCTCAGGTATGAGATTCGCACGCTGAAGCCACTAGGCCAACACTGCTCTACATAATAACATAGTACATAATACATATAGTTACACTTATTTACACAAAACTAATACAAGAACAAAAAAAATAAAAAGTGTTTATTGTTAAAAATAGAAAGTTTTAATTTATTGATCGTCCATCAATAAATGTAATTAGAATCAAACCTGTTCATAATAATTTACATAAATGTAATCTTTAAACTACTACAGAAGGGTTTCTACTTAAGGAAGACATCCCACTCAGACCCACTAGTGATAGTAGAATTAGTTAACATCAGTGAGAATCGTAACCACAAGAGGTAACGCGGGTCCCACCGGCCTTCGCGCTCCAATTCGCCCATAAATATCATGAGGATTTTCCGGAGTTGTTGTATGAAATAGGAACTTCTCCTTAATAAAAGCTATTTTTGAAGTGAAACTTCTTTAGGCGCATGACGGTAATTTTTTTTACGGATGAAACGCAATAATAACGCAGTATTAGCGTCACGAAGATGTGCAGCGTTTTTGTCAAAGAAAAGGGAGAGAGGGATTGAGACCGATTGAGAGAGAATGAGAAGGGAGAATTACCTTACCTATAGAAATTCTATTTTTAAAATTAAAATTTATGAAATATTAGTATTTTATATTTTATACAAAATAATTTATTGAAATCTCAAATGACGGATTGTAAATTAAAATGCCACGTGTTTTTATTACCGAAGAAATAAATTTAAAAAATAAATATATTATTTGTATTAATTTTCGACACTTTTAATATATTAATGACAGTTAAACTCCTAACATATTATCTTCCTTTATCCCTCCCTATAAGTCTCGGAAATCTAAAGTTTAAGATTTGTATAATTATAAACAAGATTTAAAGTTGGTTTGCCAAAGAAGTTTCACTTCTGACATGTGTACGTGCGTGCGTACAACGCACTTTTTTATATAAAATATACTACAGAGTGCATGATAATGGTATTTTTAAATCCATGATGCCTCAAAATATCTAGGATCAATTTGGAATTAAGGTTTCAAGAAACCATATCCTTTTTCGTAATTGCATTGGCGTATTAAAACAGAAAAAAATATTTTTCGTAGTAAATCAAATATTTATTTCAAAACACAGTGGCTACATTGAACTAATACTAGATATTTTAGGTTTGTTTTCAGAAATGTGCTATTAACCAACAAAAAGCTTGTTGCCATAGTAATAAATTTATGAGGTCCGACAAGATGGCCTCCATTAAACGATTAATTAATGAGCCATTCCCTACATCCTTTGGGATGGCATAAATACTAATGTTAGGTAATACCCATAAGCCTAGCATATAACAATGCCTTCGACCTATGACTTAAGCCCCCTATGTTGAGGGATGAGTAGTTTCAGAGATTATGCTTACATACATACTAGCATGTTACATGTGGATTAGTTTTGTAGTCAATTAAGCGTCTTTATACTTGCCATACTGAGATATTATGAAACAAAAATTACTTATTAGACAATTACGTTGAAATTAAATCATAAATTATAATACTATTTATTTTCAACACACAAATATACAGAGTTTATAATTTTCTTAAACTACATAGTAATAATTATTATTAAAAATTGAAAAGTCTGGTTTCCGTGGCAGTGTACTTTTAACGCTGGCAGCATTTCGCCGCTGTATTGCGATACTTATTCATTGAGCGAGAAAAGCACCAGCCCTGGGGTAACCAGTGTACCAGGCGCCAACTGAAATCTTTAATTAGCGCCTGTTCATTTGAACCTCACGGCCCAAGAGTCTCTCATAAATACTAGTTACGGAGTCATAACTGATATTTTTATTGTACGATTTGAGTTTAGCCTCAAAACAGGCTTCAGTTTCGTCGATTACCTCTTCATCAGCGCAAAATTTTCAATGCATTCTCTGGAGGTCTCAGAACAAGAAAAAGCCGCTGGGGGCCCAAATTGGAGAATACGGTGGATGAAGAAGCAATTCATAGCCCTAGAATTTTGCAGGAAGTCTTGTAGACGAACACAAGCAACAACCTTAAAATTACAAGTAAATGAGTAAAAAGAAAATATTAAAAAAATTAAAAATAGTAAGAACAAAATTAGCACCGATAATTATTAGAAGCCAAAATATATATAAAATAACTTTTTGAAGTTATATTTCTTTAGGCGCGTTAGGGAAAAATTATGAGAGTCAATTTTTACGATGCGGTGTGCGCCGTCACAAAAAACCGACACCCGCAGACCGTCACCAAAAATCGACACCCTCAAGTTAGCTCAGTCAACATTTTAAAATAAAAAATGTCAATTTCTTTAATTATGTATCTTGAAATATTTTGTTGTGATATTTAAATAAACTTTATTTAACTAGATAATGCGTAATAATAGAACTTTCCATGTATAAAATACCCTTTTTTCCAATGTTAGTGTCGTTTTTTCTACAAACGTAGAATAAGGCGAAAGATAAAAATTTCAAACAGATTTTCATTTTGTTACGCCATAGAAGTATAACTTATAACGCGTGTAGTATGAGTAAAAATAAGTTTTTTTCAGTGTCTGTTTCATTTGTAATTTTTTATTGGCCTTCTGATTGCCAGACACTGCGTTTAGTAACCTAAGGGGTTTACAATAATTCAACATTCGTGCGAGCATTTATTTCAGTACTGTATGACAAATTCCTTAACTAATACAATATCGAGAGCAGTGTTAGCCTAGTGGCTTCAGCGTGGGACTCTATTCTCTGTTTGTAGGTTCATTTCCCGGCCATGCAGCAATGGAATTTCTTGTTCTTGTCTATGTGCCCTACCTTGAAGAAACCGGCATGCTTTAGTCCCAAAAATTCGACGCACAAAGGTTGATTACCTTCTTGCCTATTAGAAATGATCCGTGATCACAGATACAGAAATCTGAGACCCAGACTTGGTTGTAGCGCCATTGGTATATATATCGACACAAATAACCTAAAACGGTAACTCGCAGTACAAGGAATACAACTGCTCTCAATAAACAAATTAAAATAGCGATCTGAAAAAGTGACCTTTTAAATAAATTCCAGGAGCCTTATTTGGCCGCATTATGTCAAAAATTCAAGTATGCAACGTTTTTATCCGCGTCCATACAGTTATACACAGCACGATACACAATAATGGCACAGCCGGCGTCGCAGGTGCCGACAATGCTAACCGCTTAAAGCTGTACACTACACGACAGTTAGTGTAAACAATAATATCTTTAGTTAACGTGCGTCATGTAATTGGGCTTGGTAGAACTTAATTACGCTAGAGGTGTCATAACCACGAGTGCTGAAAAGCTCTCGAAACAACAAGCCTTGTGATATTATATATAGCCGTTCTTTCGTCATTTGAACAACCATGTTAGAACATTAGGCAGATTTCTTTCATAAACAACGTTCAACTAGAAGCACGCTGGAGTTTCATCTCTTAGTTGTTGACATTACCAGGTGCCGCACTACTAGATTTAGTTCGTCGTTTCTTATAAAAACAGAAAAGGAGTGGAACTCCTCCTTGCCCTCCTCCATATTCTCAAGATTTACACTATAATATGAGTTCATTTAATCGGCGGTTAATCAGGCATCTTCTGGCCTGGCCTCCAGTACCTGGCCAAACGACTCTCCAGTTCTGTATAAAAAAAAATAAAAAAAAATACGTGTGGCACTCGGGGACTGCCGCGGTAAAGCTATTGCATAGCATTTTTTATAAACTTATGCAATATAATTATTTATTTACTTTTTGCAGTATTTTTTTTTAGCAGACTCAGACTACCAACACGCCTATCCGATCACGCTAAACCGACGTGAGACGCAGTAGGTATGCATTCTGTCCCGCTCTAACGCGTATTGGCCGCACTTATATTACGTCTCGTGTGTTAGGTTTATTTCGTTACGGAATTTCTTGATTCGGTCGCCGCGCTCGAAACCCGCGATAAAATCTATGCAATAGATTAAAAAAGGTTATATAAGTTAACATAATTTCTAAATACATATATTCATTTATAAATAAGTAACTTGTTAAGTTTTTAATACAAGTAACATGATTTTTGTAAATAAAAATTTGTTAATCACGGCCTAAATAAAATGCCCAGCTGTGTACGCACCACCTGTTTCACTCAAAAAACGTATTCTTACCAATTCTTATAATACCACTTCTTGAAACTCAAGCATGTTTTGTTTCCACTGCTTATTCTCAATAGTGAAAAAATTTGTTGAAATGTTTAAGAACGCAATGTATCATAACAAATAATTTGAATTCGTCTTAAACGGTAATTATGATTGGTCTTGGCAGATGTGATAATGTAACAATAGATGGCATTTGGATAACTTTGTAGTATTATACTTTAGTACTTGAAGTATGCTACTGGAAATATTTTCGTAATATCGTTCAAAAAATATACGAACAATTCAATTTCAGAGATGTCTGTGGAGCTTAAATTCATTTTTATATATCTAACGTAACTATATTAACATATAACTATAATATTTAACGTATCTATAATTTATTATAACAAATAAGAACTTATTAATATTATTTTCGCTTAACGAATAACTATCGCAAATCAGCGGGGAAACGCTGCCAAGCTTTTAAAGTTTGTTTTGATTTTATCAATTTTTAATTATTATGTTATGTTATGTTAAGAAAATTGTAAATACTGTATATGTTTACCTTTTCCTCAATTCTTATTAAAAGATAAATATGCTTTATACAGTTCTTTAGCCATTTTCTTTAACGTATAATGTTCTAAATCAGTAAAAAATATAAAATAATAAAAATATAATATATAAGATTCTGTCTGTTACTGTATGTTGTCACAAAATGAAACGTTTTCGTTCTAGTAAAAAAGAAATTGGAGAATGATGCTAAAAGAAAATAAGATTTTTTTTTGAATAGGTACCTACTTAACTTTTAAAATTTAAAAGTAGTTAATAAAAATAAAAGACAATGTTTTATAAATATATATACCTCGAAGAGTTACATTATCGAATCGTAAATTCAATCGATGATATTGAAAAACTGAGTGTGTCTGTCCATCCGTGCAGTACAGATAAGATGTTGAAATAGTAAGACGTCGTGGGACTCTCACACAGCGCGCTCTAGAGTGTGACGGGGTTATGGAGATAATACCAAAGGATGTTCAATTAAGTCGTTATTCATACACTCACCGATTTTAACTATCTTAATAGTTAAAATGTAGAAATAGACATAACATTTATTACTAACGAAACAGAAAATAATAATAAAAATAATCAAAAAAGAAAAATTACAAAAAAGGAATAAGGTTCATTTTAAGTGTGAAATGTGTGTGTGTGTGCTGTGGCTGTAATTGGCTCAGCATTACGCTGTGGAGCAGACGTGTTCCACAGCCCTGGTCATTCTACCAGAGACCACATCATTTATTTTGCGCCTCAGACGCAAAAAAGAAAAAAATAATACAATAATAATAATAGTAGAAAATATAATAATAGTAAAAATTAACAGGTAAGTAAAGAAGTCTTGGAAAATTGTGTGTAAATATTTTTTAAGAAGATTTACAGCTTATAACTAAATTATGTTATAAATATAGGCTTTTTAAGCCAATTATAAAAACTTCATACACGAGTAAGAACAAATATTTAATGGATTTGGTACAAATGAAATCATTTAAATCCAGTCTAAAGACGAGAGATAGCAGGTTGAAATTGACAAAAATTATTACAGAATGGCAACCACGAGATGGAAAAAGGAAAAGAGCAAGACAGAGCAAGAGATAAGAGAATAGGAGGCACATCTTGGACAAGATGAGCTAACATTAGAAAATAATGGAAGCAGCTGGAAGAGGCCTTTGTGTAAATAAAACTAATTATACTGGGTGTCAGCAATATAGGATTCATCATATGAATGAATAATAAAACTGGTAACTAATAAGAAAACAATAACCAATCTTAATTAGTTGAGTAACACTTGTACACAACACAAAATGTAATATAACAGTACATGATAATAGTTTTTCCATATTAAACTCTTATACAAATAGCCTGTTAAACCTTATAAATCCTCAAACTATATAAAAACCACTTCATTAACAACAAGATTCTGAATTTCGTAAGTAAATATTCCTCTCTAAAATAGAACAGCCTGTAGCGCGTGGCCATCGCCGCCGACCGCACTAGACCCATGAATATCGTCATTCATTCCCCGTGGGAGGATTATAATTACACCATTAATACAACATCAACTTATTTCGAGCACCTACTGATAATGACCTCATTGTGTTAAGATTTTTCATTAATTTTTGTTGTAATGCCTAATTATTAATCCCTTGGTATTAGGCCTGAGATAAATAGGAGCCTAATTAATAAAATATTTAAATAAAGCTTAGCTAAATACTGTATCGAGGTTTTAGTGTGAATTTGATTTAACATTCTTGACAGTGAGTCTCCATCGCGATCGGTCTTGAGCCTCTTATTTCACCTCCCAGTCTTTCCGGATCTCTTTGTCTCATCTGCAACTGTAGACGCCAGGTTTACCTGGGACGGCCAAGCTTCCGTTTTCCTTGTGGGTTCCAATCAAGCGCCTGCTTGGGGATAGAATTGGAACCCCTTCGTATATGGGCTATCCATTTCCATTTGCATCGCTTGATCTGCTGGCTAATCGGGGTTTACTCGGCAGCGCTCCCAAAGTTGCGTATTAGAGATCTTCTCGGGCCAGTTGATACCCAGAATACGGCAAACGGTCGACAAAGACTTGAACTGGCAACACAAATATATTTAACTGTTTAACAAGATCACTGTGATAAGATGGTAGACAATTAATATCTGAATTTGTCTTCAAATTCAAGGTTTGAATTTGCCAAGTCTTAAGTCACGGAATGCGTCAAACTAAAAACTCACACAACGACATATATCGAAACTAATTATATGCATGATATAGTTTTAACTAACGGTTAAAGAAACAGGAAATAGAGATGTGTGATACACGATTTAAATATCTTTGAGTCAAGCACATGGTGACGCAGGTGACACACTTCATTCTGTCTTTAAAATAACAAATTTGCGTCTGGTTAGCGAATAAATGGCAATAAAAAAGTCTTGCAGAATTGTTGAACCGTCAAAAAAACCCATGCAGAACATTAAACAACGGAAAGTTGCGTACCTGGGCCACGTGTTGCGCCATGGCCGTTACCACCTAATTCAATTAATTATAATGGGTAAAATAAAACGGTAAACGGCGTGTCATAGCATAGCATGGCTTCGAAACGTTTGGGAGTGGACGGGTATTGCGACTGCGGAAGAGTAACTGCACAGAAGACACGCTTCACGAGACTGGCGGCCATCCTCCAGTAATGGAGAGGCACCAAATTAAGAAGAAAAAACTATTTAAAACAAAAATAAAATAAGTTTATTTCATTATTATTTATTACTTAAGATTGTCATGTGGAACATGGTGTTATGGTTGCAGCTCCTTACAAACGTGTAAAACAAAAAACTTGGCGATTAAAAAGAGTGGCGGGGAGTTTATTGCCAGTTCTTCTCATCCGTTCTACGCCCTTGATTTGAGAACTGGCAGTAAATATAAAATTATAAGTATTATGTATTTCTTTTTTGACGGTCATAAGTGTAGGTACATTGTGTTACCTATATGAATAAATGATTTTTGACTTCTGACTTTTATATAGTTATTTGTAAATAGTATAGTTCTTTGCAAAGAAACCTTAAAATAATATCCAGGCAATCGGCTGCTAGTTACATAGCTTTATAAATGAGTATAACCATTTTACCGGAGTGAAATTTGTTGTAAAATCATAAAATTTGTGTATGTATAGCCTGGTTACCTGTTGAATTGAATGGCTATCGTATAATACAAAAATATATATAATTGGCGAAAAATTTAAGCCAATAAGGAAAACAAACCTGGAGGTATCCGTACAAACCAACTTCAGAAAAGTAGGAGGTTTTTAATATAACCACATTCAACGCAAAGACGTCTCTCTCATGTTATTGAAAAGTTTTTAATTTTTTATCTTTTATGAAGTTTCGACGTGTCTAGACTGATCGATTGGTCTTCACATCTTTACGTAGAACCACTGAACAGAGAGGAACTAATCCTATTTGATCCTGAAAGTGTTTATTTTAGAGCTTAATTAAGCAAATATTTTAAAACTTTTTATTCAAGAGCTTTTCTACGTTACATAAATAATAAACGTGTTTGACAACCGTAAATTCAAGTTGGCCGTGCGGTATTTTTCCGTCTTTATGGTGTTTATAATATTGCCTATAAAAACAGAGTCTGAAGCCTTCCATGGCTAAACTTATCTATGTTATAGTATTTGCTCAAGGTCTTATACGAATTTTGTAATTAGATGTAACTCTAATACTATATTTTCTTTAAACAAGTATTTTAAACATGCACCTGTACAACGGAATAATTGTAATCTAGTTACCCACAACACAGGGGCCCTAGTGGGGACTGTCATGAATAATGTTTTATTATAATATGTTTATTTTATTACCTCATAATAATTACATTTAACTAACTTAAAGTAGTTTAACTTCGTGATACAGTTAAAGAGAAGCTGTATTTATCCCGTTAAAGCCAACTTGGCAAATAGGTGATCAGCCTTCTGAGTCTGACTTGCCTTGTCAGTTTTTGGGTCTAACACTTACCGGTTTTCTCACTTTATTATATGTATTTAATTGTCCAAATAAACCATTATACTATAATAATTAAGATTTCTACTCATAAACAGCCTGCTTGTTCACAATATGCATAATATAAACGACATAGAATAATCGTAGAAACTAAAGCTTTCTTCAACTTAAACAGGAAATCTGCATTCTGTAAAAATGCATGTATTTGCATGCAAATTGAATAAATTATTTGAAACTGATCGAGGCACTTGTTTCTCACGTAAATCGTGTTTAATGAAGCGAGCGATTTGAATATTTTTTTTATTCAATGAATACTTATTGCTGTAAGTCTGGGATAATGTTGTATTGTGATACATTTATTACGTATTTTACCAGAGATGATGAGTTCGTCGCCTCCCGCTGTTTGTCTATATGAACACGATAAACCCTAAACTACCCAACTGTTTCATGTACGGTTTTCACCATTAGATAGTTATTCCTGAGGAAGGATTATGTGTATAATTCAATATTTTTATTGAAATCTACTCGGGTGCAATTGCAGGAGCTGTAATATTGTTCAACGCCCAAAAATAATTAATGTCTAACTTTAATACAAAATTAAAAAAGGAATCTAAAAAGAAGATTTGACATGGCTAGAGGCGATGGCAAGCGGCCGGATGGGATGTCTTTGATCCCTTGGAAGACGGGACGGGCTTTGGTAAGGGATGCTACATGTGTGGACACGTTAGCCCCGTCTCACCTCCCTCAGGCAAGCACAGAAGCCAGGCCGCAGAGTAAGCGGAAGATAATAATGAACGTTTCAAATATAAGCCTTCCCTCTAACTTGGATTTTGTTTCCTTTAGATTCATGGGCCGTGGGGTTCAAGTGCACAGGCGCTAATTAAAGATTTAAGTTGGCGCCTGGTGGATAGTCAAAGTCAAAACATTTATTTCAATTAGACCACCTAAAGTGGCACTTTTGAACGTCAAAAAAAATACAAAGAAGATTCTAGTTGCCCCTTCCAAAAGGTAGTTTCGTGTGGAGAAGAATGGGCAAGAGAGAAATGTTATTTAAAGTTCACTATGTACAATCCCAGATATTATATCACAGGAATTTAAAAACGGAAATGCTAAATTGAAAACCTCATTAGTTATAAATATTTATATATAACGTATATGAACACATTGTTTTGCTTTATATAATATAAAGCAATTAATTATTTTTAAAAATCTTTTAATTTTTAAACCATCCTTTGGGTCTTCTGAAGATGGTTAAAGTTATTAGATCAAAAGTTTAGCATTATTTGAATAGTGTTTTAAAGGGTCTTTATTGACATTATTAATTAAAAATACACCAGAGATTTCGTCGCAAACTTTTCAAACAACAGTAATATTTAAAAAAAACGATTCTTTGTAATATTATGATGCATGCAGTTAACCTGACCATCTTAGTTTTAATAATTTCTTCCTAACGCCGCGAACCGTGACGTTGAGTCACAGGGCATTTGAATAGGGTTGCCAATATTAAACATATAATTTCATTTTAAATTAAGTATCTCAATGGTATTTATTTTACATGAAATACTTTTGCAAACTATTTATATTTTTGTATGTATATAAATAAAGCTGGGCAGTTTATTAAATCAAAAAAGGTGTAAAATAAACAAATAAATAAAAAAGTTTACTTTACCTTCATTCAATGATTTTTATTCTAATCCAATTCATCGATTTCAGTGTCTATAACATTAATTGTTATGTTAACACTGGACAACAGAGGTCTCTGTGATTTAATCCTATATCATATGGGTCGGCAACCCTATAATTCGATGACCGTGGGAGTCATTTTATCGTCTTTTGTTTAGCCCCCTACGAGTTTGGGGCTATTTAAGGCTAAAGGTGCTTGTAATAAAGTCAGGAGGTTCTACTTTTTGAATCAGATTAGACTATCTTTGACTAACTCGCATGCACCTTTGTTGACTTATCTGGTGCGTGCCGGTCAATGTATCCAATAGTTGCAAATATTGTATGTAAAAATGGTCGCAAAAATGTACTTATTCCTCTCAATCACTCACATTATATATTTCGTTAGCTATATATAACATAAATTATATACAGCAAAAACAATTATACTAAACATATAGCCAAAGATGGAATACATAATATATACTAGCAGAGTAAGTAAGTAAAAAATATCTAATTCGGCTGTGTTGTGTGACGGTGTGTATGTGGGGTATGCTCATGGAGCAGTGCTTTAGTGCTCTGGATAAGCTTAATACTAATTTTAAGCATATTCCGCGATAGCATAAACAAGTCAAGGCTTAAATATTCGTCGTTGTATGTCCGGGCAGCTCGATACATAACTGAGTAAAGATTATATATATATAAAGTGTAATGTTACACTGAATGAAGCGATAGCTTACTGCTATTACCTTCTATAGGATTAATACCTGCAGCTGAGTTTCAGCATCGGACGTCAAGGCAGAATACAAAATACCATCCGTATCACCTTGACGTGCGTCGTTCCACAACTGAGCGTTATTTAGACAGTATATGCCGTGCACGACTTCTATTGGAACCAGCTGCCGACTGATGTAGTTTCGAACCAATTAGACTTAGGCTCGAGAAAAGAGCGTATAAATTTTTATAGGCCTGGCAAGGCGAGCCTGGTAATGTGTGTCCAGTTTGCCCTTGTTATGTATAAGAAGAAAGTATACAAACTGCTACTACCACGAGTATACTAACTAACATATAGATCTAAGCCTGACTCCCGTATGCCAAAAATGTATTGATTTTTCGACATATAAGTGACATAGTTCGTGCTAAGTGTCGTTCCTGAATTTCACTTTGTGTTCTTGTATAGAAATGTACTTTATTAATGACTACAGAATAACTATTAGTGTCTCTAGAATAGGCGTTGATTACGAGTTATAGTATTCGCAAATCAAATAAACTACTTATTTTAACGATTTGACTTTAAAGTCAATTTATACATCCCAAGATATAGTTAAATAACATATACAGCTGGTATTACCGACGTTGTTCCGAAATATACTATATTTAAAAATAGAACTTGTCTAAATCTAACATAAAACAAATAGATGCTGTTTCTAAACTACGTAACTTAAAAACACTAGTTTATTAATATGTTTTGATATTTCCCAACTCTATACAAATATTAATAAGATTTCGTAAGTGAGAAAGTCAAGCTTGCTCAAGTAACATAAATAAAACGAAGATGAAAACATACTATTTCTCTGCAGAAAGACAATATTTGTTCTTATTTATTTAAAGACCCAAAGCCTAAACTAATATCCACTTATGACTAAAATTACTTTCTATAATTATATTATTGAATTGCAGAATTGCAATTAAGATACATTTTTTTATCATTTGAGGTCGTACATTCAAATCCAGGCTTGTATTGAGCGCCATCAACAGCTACTCGACTACATGTGTGTAGACCTATCTGTCTATAAAAGAAAAAAAATATCAAAGAAGCATAATATGACTTGTCTATTATAATACTACAAAATTAACATATTATTTATTTATCAACTTTACCACATCATACATAATATTATATTTAAAGTATATGTTACAAGCTATATTTTCTAAAATATATGACAATATTGGTAAACATAAATGTTACAAAAAAAAATACCAGAAATATTTGGTAAGCAGAAAAAAATTGCCAGCAAAACAGCGGATTAGGTACGAGATAGGCACTTAACAATGCTTTCTATAAAATTCATCAGCCCACTACCGAATGTATCCAGCTCCGGATACTGTTTCCGTATAATCCCGAAGAATTTGAAAGAGAACATTTGGTCCTTTGTCGAAATTGTATGACGCAACTCTGTAGTACTAGATATAAATGATTAGTAAAATGACGTGAAGGCACCAAAGGGTCGGTTTTGAAATCCGGTGTGGGAGAGAGAGCGAGGGAAAGAGACAGGTGTCGTCCGCACCTGCGCTCGCACACGAATTGGACGATTCATGAATGTCTTCGGGTTTGGGGTTCCTCGGATTAATGGGACCGAATTGGGAATTTTAACTATACTTAAAAAATAAATATATGATAGATACTAGATAGTTTTTATAAGTGAACAGGTCTTAGGTATGGAACGTTGATGAAGTTTCATTTTACATTATTTAAACAAACTGTTTTTATTTAAAAAAGTTCCATCATCGGACGTCCAGACAGAATACGAAAGTCCACCCGTAGCCCCTTGACGTCCTTCCACAATTGAGCGTTATTTAAGGCAGTTTTTGCCACGCACCGCCACTGGTTCCCAGCTGCTCACTGAAGTTTCCGAACCAATTCGACTTAGGGTCCTTCAAGAAAAGAGTAGAGAGAAATACCAATTCCTAAAAGACCGGCAACGCACTTGCGAGCGCTGTGGCAATGTCCATACCATATCATATGTTTGCTCCCTGTGACATTAAAAAAAATTAAAGCCAAAGACAAATGTAATTATATAATGTTATTAAACTTATTGCATTTGAAAGGTTTTTCAATCCCTTTTTTTAAGTGATTGGCAATAAATATTATGCCAAATCTTAAGTATTTAAAGTCTTAAACTAAAGTATTATTTTATATAAAATATTACCTACGTAGTTTTATTGTAATTATTTAACGATAAACAAGAAATAAACTCACACTTGGCAGGTTTTTTACGATAATTTCCGTTGGCGCGTAAAATGAACTCGTCATTATACGTCTGTATGAGTGCAGGATGTACCTGTGTTGTGTGTTATTTATACTTTTTTATTTGCACCTCAATTTACTTTGAATGGAGTGAACTGATGAAAAATACGGCTTTAAATGTTCTATTATTCTCTCTTAGCGGTCACACTCTGTAACTGTCACAAGTGCGTTTCCAATTAGCTTTTTGGTGTACGTATATGGCTATCAAATTAATTAATCACCTCCCCAGAAGTTATAGATCAGATGGCGTGTAATGTTTTCAAGGGGAAGGTGATTAAATTTTTAAACACAAGGTAAAAAAAGACCATACTTTACATAATAACATAACTATTCTTATAATTATGACATAACGATAATTAATTTGACATTATTAAGCAATCTGAATGTACTACTTTCTTAGCGAAAAGAATCATACAACACTAAATTAAAAATCAAAAAAGAAAATGCTAATCTTAAGGTTAATGAATTAGAATTGACAAATTGTTTTAACGAGAATACTCCTCCCTCAAAGGCCGCCAACGCACCTAAAATCCTTGAAGCATCATTCCTACTTGGCATGAAGTGTTTAAGGAATAAACCAGTAGCGAGAGGCCTGGTTACCCATTCACTGGGTACCATATCACATTTCTTCGAGATGAACGCTGTTGCTGCTGCGATTTTTAGGAAGGCTGTTTTGATACCTGCTGCCTTTAGGAATTTGAAGACCTGAGAAAAGAGTCTTTGACTCCATCGCCGGCTGTGATTCCGTCTTTGTTCCTAGTTGTTCTGGTAAATCAAATACTTCCTTTGTTTTGCCTTTGATGATCAGGATACCGCTTACAGCCCGCGACTTCCTTTGGTGCTGCCATAATAGAGAAAAAACTAAGCCTTTATTTCTTGGTAGTCGACTAATGCCAGCGTGAATTGAACTGTCAGTGCCTTTTATTAATTTTGTGCAGGCCCCATAGACCACCACGTGTTCGGTCGAAATATTCGTACCCAATTCCGGTACATCGTACCTAGTAAACAAATACTTAGTCATTTCACAATAAACCATACAGTAAACGGTAAACCAAACGAAGGTGATTTATGAGCGAATGGCTACCATGTTTTAAGCTTACTTAAAAACATTAAATGCCGTGTCCTTCGTTCCCAGACCTTTAAATACCACTGCATTCTAATGTTACGTACCTTTATTTAAGATTAATAAGGTATTTGGACAGTACAATCCTCGTCTAAATATAGATAAATAAATCAGTACAAGCTTTTTAGGTCTCAGATGTTTGTATCTGTTTCATGGTCATTTCTCAATCTAATAGGCAAGTGATCAGACACAAGCCGTCGACTTTTTGGGTCTTAGGCAAGCCGGTTCCCTCACGATGTTTTCCTTCACCGTTCGAGCGATTTTAAATGCTGCTGAATATGATGATTTTAAAAAGAAAGTCCATTGTTGCACAGCTGGGGATCGAACCAACGACCTCTCTAGGCCAACATAAATTACCATTCGATTAATTAAATTCAATATTTTGCATGTTGTCTGAATTTCTCATATATGGAAGTAAATCCTATGTCACTACAGACATATACAATATGAGGTCTTGCGATATTAAATTGTATGTCTTTGTTGTTAAATTGTACTATGACAGTGACGTTACAGAATTTCATTGAATAGACGTTTTTGAAATTCTAAAATTATTATATATATAACGCAATTATTGGTAAAATAATATTAATTGAATAGAAAGGAAATAAAAACTAAACAATAACTTCAAGTCAATATTGTCTAATGTCCATTTTAGCTAATAATATTCTTGTTTGTTATGATTTATCATTTCAAAAGTAGTATGTAAGTAGTAATTTTTTATATAAATTTATTAGAGTTTGAGACAACTAAAAGAACGTCAAAAGAGGTGCTACAGAGGTTTCTTAAACTCATATGACTCTTTTTAATTTCTTATGAACGATTTTGGAAATATTAAATCTCTAAATTCTTGAAAAGAAACGTTTGTAATACACGTAATCTCAATCTACTACTCATCGAAAGAAGCCACAAATAAAAAGGATGGGACAGAAAACACCTGTGCTTCGAACATTCTAAAAAGGAAAAAAAAACTAACCAAAACAAGACCAACCTCTGTCGAAGCGACGCGTTCGAAATTCAAAAAGTTCGAATAACGATTCTATGTCATGGCCAAAGAGTTGATTACCGGTGTTGCCAGAATCTGGTTTAAAAAAAAACTGGTTATGTGGGAAAAAATACAGGGCAAGATGCTACTAAATTTGTAGTCATAATTTATCAGTATTTGAAGATAAACATTCCTATTGATATTTGACGTTAGTTTCTGACATATTTCAATAGTTTTGATGACGTACATAAAGCATAAAATGTTTTTAGACGTTATATTACGTTAAGTCAAGCCGCGCGCAAATATGTTGCCCCACGTATGTTGCGTTTTGTCTACATATTATTTTAAAATCATTACAATTATCAATATTAACCAAAATTCAATACTAATTTAACACTGAGAGATAAAGATCCGTATAATAGTTAGCATATCTCCACTACTTTCAGCTTGTGTATAAAGGTCAATATAAAATTATACTTTATTTACCTCACCCGCATAAATCCTTTTTTTTTCGCAATTTGAATATATCAAAAATATTATAGTTCCTTACTGTATTGAATATTGATGTCTCTTGACTCTCTTCGCAGAATCATATTCTGCATTGAAACTAAATACAGAACGCTGTGGTACATCCAATCTAACGTCATTTATACACATTAATTACATTTATGTTACAAAATACGAAAACATCTTAAAATATAACTTCTAAGAGTATCAAAAAAGATTCTAGTTCGAAAAAGTCAGCCAGTTCTATCAAATTAACAGAATTTTAAAACGATTTGCATTACGCAGTACGCAACACAGCTACGCAGGTTCCCCGGGCTTACCCCCCCCCGCACCCCGTTTCCCGCCATCCCTTGTCATTTCGCGTCGGGCCTGCGTCGCGCGCGTTTGTGTCCGTTCTGTCGACCCCACCTGTGGCTGCCGCGTTGTGTTGTGATTTTATGAATGAATAACCAGTTTGGATGGTGTTTAGTGATAGTGTATTGAACTTGTGTGAAACTAAGTGACAAGTTGGAGTTTATATTACGGTTGGTATATATTCGACTATATACAGCAAAATAATTAATTTCTTACTAGAATTAGTCTGTATTAGGAAGGTCCAACTGGATTCTGTTTGTATTTGGTGTTTTTAGTATCGAAATATATAGTATAAATGAGCAGAAAGCCACACATAATTTTTATTCAAAAAGAAAATAACTTTGAAGTCTGTGTAAGTCGATATCGAAAGCAATATTGTTTGAATTTATGTTCCCTCATGAATATGATGAACGTGAACGTCTTAGAAGAAATGATTTTCGACTCTCGATTTAATTTTTTCTTCATTTAAGCGAAGCCAGACGCCGAGTTCGAATTTTAAAATTGATCTTGTTTTTTGTTTTGATTAGGGGTTTTCACGTTAGGTCATAGATTTCTTTTTTAAAATATTTCACGATTTTGAGGTTACATTTAAAAAATCACCTACGTTTTATGCAATTACAATTATGTCAGCGGTTTCTAACGTTATTTTTCTTCTTTCTCATACTGAAACTTAAAAGTTTCAAAGTAGTTTGTACAATTTTCGAAGGCTAATTGCATAAAAAAAGTTGTGTAAAAGCTAAGTGTGATGTTTGCATAAGTAAAGGATTAAATACCTACAAAGGTACGTAGTAATGTTGACTGGTTTTATTAATTTTACACAAAACAAAGGTGCTTCGCATTTATAAAGTCCTTTGGTCTAAATTAGTTAGCTCAATGCTATTAAACTTTAAATAACATTTAAAGTTATAATTACTTTTAGTTTAATTTGAAGAAACGGGTAATAGTTATTAACCTTCATCTACATTTTTGAAGTTTTAAGAAATATGCAAGCTCGAGTAGTTTAACAGTGGAATCTGTCATTGAAATTCAATCACTTAATACTTATGTAATTTGGTTTAAAGGAAAAGTTTTATTATTAAAGAACTAATAATACAACGTATATTTATGAAGGCATTCAGCCAATAAGTGTATAATGTTTATTTATGACAAGGATTCAATAATTAATAACTAGAATATAACCTCATTTTAAGCTGAAAATAAATAAAGTAGTAGCAGCATTTCTTCGCTGTATTGCGACGCTTATACGAGCGAGAGCTCCAGCTCGTGGGTCACCAGAACTGTCTATCAGGCGCCAAATTAAAACTTTGATTATCGCCTGTGCACTTGTTCCCCACGGAGTTCTCCAAAGGAAAGGAAATCAAGTTAGGAACAAAAACATCACAAATAGTTTTATAACGTGCAGAAACGAAAAATTCAAACATATGATAATTACAATAATATCATTTATTATTAATAAAAAATGATATTTTTTTATGGTGATAATTTTAGTATAGATAAAAAGTAACAAATTTATATTAAATAATAATAGTGAACTTTTGTGAAAATTACTTCTTAGACATAATGTTAGGTCACAACTTTGACAAGTTGGTTAGCCTGGGTTTGATCCCGATAAAAAATATATTGTAAATTACATTGTTAATATTTTTTAGATGTAGATTTTGTTTAGATTTCGAATCAAAATCAAGTTAATAATAAATAAATCGTCTAAATAGTCGTAATATCCGGTGCTTTCGCAATAAATATCATTAATTAATAACGTTTACTATTGATGTCCAAGTTTTCATTTGATACGGAAGCAATTATTACATTATCATTAATTTTAATACTGGTTTCGGTATTTTCACTGTTAATTGCTTCTGTAGCTTTCATAGTAATAATTATACCTATGTTGATAAACCATAAACTTGTGGATCATCACATCATAGGCATCTTATGACGAGACACATTTCTTGTACTGTGTCCTAGAATTGCCTACTTCTAAGTTGAAGAAAACAAGAGAATAAACATTTTCGTGTATTACAACAACTACCTACTTAGAATAGTATTACAATGTTTGTTTTTATTGGTAATTTATTTCTTTATTTTAATTATTTTTCCCACTCAACTACTATATCTTGACAGTTATTACTAATACGATATAACTAGATAATAATACCTACACCTGGATAATTTTATTATAAAAAATACGATTAATAAAAATAAATTATTGGATTGGAATGAATGTAACTTACTTTGCATATAAAAAATTACTAATATAGGAAGTATAAAGCGTTGACCAAGTTTTGATTTGCTGTTATACGAATTAGGTAATGCATAAACCATGTCAAAGATCAATTTACATTAGGTCCAAAAACTACGCCTGGCCGTTATCGGTTACGCCCCGAAATGCAGCCATGTGGCATAACACTGATTACGCTAGAATCAGTATAGAAGCGATTCAATTACTAACCTCTGTCGAGTTCTCAATTCGCTTGAAAATGTTTACAAATATGTACATATATATATTCATATTATGTCTAGTTAAATTGTATACCCACAAAATATATAGGTAATTGTAAAGAAAAAGATATTTGTAATGGAAAAACAATAATAAATGTCCAGCCGTGGGACCCTGTAATTTATAAAGATAGACGGTAGGCCCGTCAATGGTACGCGGCAAATATAAAGCGCCTCTTGACTAAACAACCATACTTCACTCATAATAAATTATATGTATTAAAAAAAATTGCCTTTCAGTATCTAAATACTAATTATTTCTAGTAGTACATTTTTGTATAAAATCAGCAATCAATCCTTAGAAATAGCTACGACTACCAAAAACGACACATTAGATATTCGAACCGGGCGTTTAGTTACTTTTGTAAGGTCATTATTATGATTACTACATATTATATAAGGTTAAGAATATTGTAAATACTGTATATTTGTATGTTGGAAATAATTATCCTCTTTTGTAATAATAAGTTCATATGTTGTTCGTATGTGTCCTCGTGATTGCAAAGTTCAGTGACATTTAAAATGATATTTCTATTAATTTGCTTATATTAAGTAGCAAGCGAAAATAATTTAAATTCAAACGATTAAAGGCCTCTTCAAACATTTTTTGACGATTATACACTTATCGTATGTGCATTTCATTTTTGAATAATGTATTACATTAACTCTGTTCTAAATAAGTAAATCAACTATCATATCTTCTCTAATGAGAATGTTCATTATGGATAATCTATGTTTTATTCCCATCAATAATATTAATGATTTATTTACATCCGCTGCAACGTGTTCATATGAACAGTATTTTTATGTGTAGTACATTAATCCCCCTATAACGCGGAGATTTCTTAAGTTATATTTCGGTTGTGTAAAATTTGTAATGATTTGTCAAGTTCATAATTAGATTAACGTACCTTTACACCTGTTTCAATTGTGTTATAAAATTAAACTACTTGACTTTACTAAATTTGTTTTCCTACTTTTTGATTTTTTTTTTTTTTTTTTTATTACAAATTGACTGTCCCTGTAAGCTGGTGAAGCTTGTGTTATGGGTACTAGGCAACGGATATACATACATAGATAGATATACATATAAATACATATTTAAACACCCAAGACCTAAGCACAACACCAAACGCTCATCACATCGATGTTCGTCTCAGCCGGGGATCGAGGATTTCAGTCAGGGGTACTAACCCTAGCCAATGGTCGTCTAAAATATTATAAATTATTGATTAATGTGGTAAAAAAACGTTTTTTACGAGAATTCTCCTTTAACGCGATTTCCTATAACGCGGTCGGGGTCTACCGCGTTATTAGGGTACGTAAGCGTTACCATTGGTTAAATTTTTTCTGTCGGTGGCCGAGCTCTACGATCCACTTACATTGAATATTATAATTAAGATGATTTAATCCAACTTTGTCATTTATGTATTTTATTTATGTTAGGATAGTGATGATAGGCCAATAAATAAAAAATCGACTTTCTAAAAAAAGATTTAAAACTTTTCAAAAAAACACTGAAAATGTTAGCCTACGAACTTATCAGCCCACCTAATATATAAATTACGATTTTCTGCAACTATATTACAATTTCTCAATGTTTATCTATAAGAATATAAAAGTTTATATTTTATAAGGAATCTCGTATTCCTTGAAAAATTTAAACTTTTATATTACTGATTGCATTCAATACACTTTCATTACTACATTATTATACTTGTAAGTCTTCTGTCCGTATGGATAGTAATCACAGCCTCTTCAAAAAGTATGGCTTTACACCATTGATATAAACTTAGTATCATAATGACACTGGCCAACCTGTTAGAAGGAGCCTTCAAAACCGGCCGTCAGCGGATGCGCGTCCTGTAAGGCTTCGGACCGGTTGATATCATTTTATTTCGTTCCCACGATTGCTAATATATTGAAATAAACCTGTTTTTAAAGTGATTAGATTTATTTTTTTTATCACCATTTTTACGTAATGAAAGTGATGTTCACACGACTTGGTCGGAACGAAGTTCTTAATTTCTCGTAAGATATTTAAATTGTGTTTCTTATTCATCAGGTTAATTTGTTTGCGAAAATATTTAATTCTATTTTTAATATGTTATAAAAGATAAGATTAATCCAACCGTCGTTAATTAATTTACATCGTCCCATTTGGTGAACATTAAGTGACAATGCTAAATTACCACACCAAAGCAAAACTACGCCTTTTAGCCACATGCGAATATGGAAAAAAGTTTAAAAATAAATAGTCGCGGTGGCGTCTCCCGCGTGGCGACGGTCAGGCCACATGTTGCTTTGTCTATATTTATATTACTCTATTTAATCCATACTCATAATAATGTAAATTTGTTCAGGAATTATAAAATTACGTCAGTGTAGAATGAAAATGGTCGCGTGGATGGTAAGGAATATAAAATTTACATAAATGAAGCGTTGCACAATTGACTCGGTCTTGTACGTATTTTAAATGTCAACGTCAACTGTCGATATCCAAAGGGTTCATAAGTATTAGTAATATCTTAAATTATTTGTGTAGTTAGGTAATACATACACGTTCTTATTCCTCGCGTTTTCCTTCAATGTTGGCGGTTTTAAATAGCAATCAAATCGTGCACAGCCGGAATTCGAACGCTCTAAGTTACACTGCGGTTAAAATTGGTGAATAATTTCTACCTGCTCACAAACTTTGAAGCCGGATTAACCCTTCATAACCCTAGAAATTGGGCGCCATAAAAGAAAAATAAAAAGCAATACAAACAAGCAATAAAACGTTTTGCGAGACATATGGCGATCGTGTGAACGATACACACATGCTGGACACACACGTACTGATTAGTACAATTGACGTACAAACAAATAAATACGTTTTTATATTCAACGAATATCTTATCGCTATAATTATATATCGAAGGGAAAATCTACGTTTTTTTACACACACGTTGTTGGTACACCCACAGGCACCAAACATTTTAAAATTATTTTAGTTTTCTATTTATTCATTTTTAATGATTATAAATTATACATAAATGAATAGAAATCTTGTGTCTGTAGTACATCAAATTATCGCAGAAGTCAAAAATATAAATAAATATAATTGAAGATACTTTCGGATTAATTTTGTTTTTCATATTCGTCGGCGAATGATTGAAACCTAATATTAAGGCTCATTACTCTTTGATGGACTCGCAGACATTTCACCATTTCATAGAAATGCTTTTAAACCATTGTTTAGAAGAAGAATCTATAATTGAGCCATAAAGCATTTTTATATTCAATCTACCTATGTATGATATTATAGTTTAACTAATTAGTCTCTCATTTATTGATCTAAACTGTTAATTGGATTAAAAAAATCATATATTTCAAGAGATTTATAACATAAATATGGTCACGTAGAACTTTGTTTTACCATAGTTAAAACGGTGGTTTGCGGTTTGAGCCATTTTAGTTCAGTATGTCATATCAAAGGATGTATTTAATATTGTTTAATTATGGATTTTAGACAATATTTCAACGAAATTGTGTATAGTAAGGCATAAAATCAGATATTTTAGCAAGTTTAGAGGTTGATATTACTCAGTATATTACATTTTTGTGAAATAGTTTTCCTTTAATTATCCATTATTTTGTTATTTAAGTCTAGAACAACGATTTGACACTGGTTTCAAGATGTAGAATTTGTCTCTGATGTTGCGTCAAACATATTGTCTCCTAAAAAAACTTGCGTAATTAAACATATGTTCTGTGGACAACCCATGGACAAACAGTTGCTATAAACCTAAAAGCCAACAAGCCGTGGCTAACAAGTTTAATCAACAAAACATGTATTACCATAACAAACAGACACACAGACATCCGAGGAGACACAATAATTGCCTCTCACCGAGATTTGTACACCTACATTTAAATGACCAAGATGTAAGCGCCAGCGTGGCGTTGCATAGCAGCAATCATAAAACAAATTTAATAATTGGGAGTCTTAGAATTATCTGCATGGCTACTCTATAGGTACCGATGAGTGACTGGAATTGGAATACCTACTAAAAAAATATGAATTCGATAATGACGATACTTCGATGTAGTTCTTGAATATCCTGATTTAGCACTAACTGGTTTTAAGTTGTGTGTTAAAACTCGATATAAAAATTCGGATTGTAATCCAAAGGGTTACTTATTATTTATTAACACTTCATTCTAACACAAAATATTAAAAAAAAATCACAGTACAACGGACACTCTTATCCCTAATAAGTGGTTTCTTTCAGACCAGCCTAGTTATATCGGGATGTTACTTTTTCTCGGATCATATGAACTTTGTCGATATATTTTTGATTATTGAGTCTAGAAAATTAAAAAAATTGCAAAAGCACAGGATTTAGAGTTATTTGTCATCAGGTATTTTCAGGTTCATCTTGTACCAAACATTTGGAGATGCGCGTGGGCACAGCTTGTGCAACCACAAACTTCTAAACAAATACCTAATGAGCGATGTGGGTTGTGTGACGTCACTTTTGCTAGATTTTATACTTTCTAAGTTATATTATAAATACGACCACATTGTGACCATCCATTTCTGCACGCAGTCCATTAATTGGTGTAAGGTCTAGATTAGCACCACGTTTTATTAATATTCATCAGATCGCTTTTTCTGTAGGTGAAAAACGTATAAAATCTTTTACTACACAACTTTCGGCTGAAATGTGTTAAGACACTCGTCCAAATTTGAATGGTCCCTCGTGAGGTGAAATTACACAAAATAAGTATAAAATGTCAGAATTATGTCCATCTCGTCTCTATAAAAAATTAACGACACATTGATTTAACGACAAAAGACTTTAATGTTTTTGGAAGATGCATTTAAGTGTAATTTTTCAGTCCAAAGTCGTAAAGTCTAAATAAATATTTTTTTACGATTTGCCATAAAATTGTATAAGCTTGAAATTTGAAAGACATTTTATTATAATAGGAATTGTGTAGACAGTTCTGCTCATTCGTGATGTGATCTTTTCAATAAGTTTGCGTTTTAATGCCTAATGGTGCGCCGTTCCATGTAATAAAGTTGGCAAATAGCGAGATAGGTTTTTTATGCTTCCACGAATTGATAAATACAATAGGTATTGACAACTAAGGATAACATACACCCAGTGGCACTATAACCACTATTATGGGTCTCTATATTTCTCTATTTTGTTGATAATTTTGTAGCAAGTGCGTAATTCAAAATGGAAAACGTAGTTTTTTGGAAATGTCGGTTTTTTTCACGATGGTTCCCGTTCAAACGATTGTTATTGGAATACATACAAAGAAAAGTCAATACATTACAATACACAAAAGTCAGTAGGTACATACGACCTCAGGCTCGAAAATCGCAGTATTTACTACTAGGCACGATGTGTTAGAAGCTATTCCAAAAACTACCCTCTTTTTTTCATATGTATTTTATGAAAGAACTTACATCTACATTAATAATATAATTATATCTATATTAATAATATGATTTAACGGCTCTCTCTTGTTTTACAGATCACGATCAGCCAAAATGGGGAAAGCGCATAGATATCGATGACAGTTTTGATAGCTGTCAATGTGCCGCAGTGCGTCGTTCAGATTGTGACATAGTGACAATGTGGAGGTGATTTTCGTGTGCTGTAGTGAAATTATGTGCTGTGATTTTTACGAACAACAAGATGTGTGCCAAATTAAGGATTTTAGTCGCTTTATTAAGTGGTAAGTTTCATTTTGTTTTCTTTTTTAGATTGATTTGTTTGTTTGTTGATAACATTTAAATATTACTAAACCAGATTATATTTTCAAATTCACAAAAATTAACTGAAACAAATCATACCTACTCTATAGTTACTCATAATAGGATGAAAAGCTATTTAAAAAGTATCTTCGGAACCTTGCCTAAAGGGACTCCTTTAAATAAAATATTTTAGTTACTATATTTTAAGGTTAGTTAAGGTTTTTTTTATTACATAGAGAAAATCATTTTCTCTTATATGTTAAGTATTTCGTGCACTATTTATAAGTACCTACATTTGGGCATAATTAAAATTTAAACACGTAATAATGAATCACGAGTTTGAACGGAACCTATTTAACGAAAATGTTAGCAAAAACTTGCCTTCTCAAAATCGTCACCGATGTCTTGCAAGTGCTTCACCGGTTTTTGAAAGGATATCCGGAGGGCATAGCTGCCTTGAACTTAGGTATAACGCAAGCAAATTGGCTGAATTACTGATCCAATCGAGAATCATTATTTGAAGTGTATTTGGTTTTGTTTCTAATGAGATTTAAAGAGAAGTGTTGGCACAGTGGCTTCAGCGCGCGACTCTCATCCCTGTGGTCGTAGGTTCGATCCCCGGCTGTGCACCAATGGACTTTGTGTCTATGTGCACATATAACATTCGCAGGAACGGTGAAGGAGACATCGTGAGGAAACCGGCTTGCCTTAGACCCAAAAAGTCGACGGCGTGTGTCCAGGTATAGGAGGCTTATCACCTATTAGATTGACAAATGATGATGAAACAGATACAGAAATCTGAGACCCAGACCTAAAATGGTTGTAGCGCCACTGGTTTATTTTATTTATTCAAATGAGATCCGGGCAAGTTTGTGAACGTAAATTAAAATTAGCTTTAGTTTATAAAATTCTCATACCAATTTAATTGTTAAACACAGTACAATAATAAGTACTTAACACAAATATTTACATTTGAAACAATAACTAGGACTTAAAAAATAATAAGTCATTGAAGTCACCCTTCCTTGAACCCCTGCAGTTAACATTTGGTACTATTTAATATTAATTAAAAGCCACTCGAACCTAGCATTGTTATGGGGTTGACTTTGTGCTTAAAATAATTGATTATTGTTTTTTTTCTTCCGTTATTGCGTTTGGTTCCAGTGAAATGTGAATATTTTTTTGGCTTTAGGTTATATGAGTTGGCTACTCTTCCACTGCAGGGATAGAATTATTCATATATATGTATATTGTATATATATACATATATATATATATATATATATATATATATATATATATATATAGTTAATTAACCATTACCATTAATTAGTTGATTTAACTCAATAATATAATACTGATTAAAAAAAATCTGTCACATTGCACAACTGCTTACTATATTTACCATATATATATATGTAAAAAATAATAATAATGTAAAGTTTGTTGTTAATGCAGTTTTATAGATTTGACAAAATAAAAATATGTCCCTACTGTAATAATGTTTCAATAAAATCCCATTATTTTGATAGAGCAGTGAAGTGACAAAATTTTCGTCCCAAAAGTTTGAACTTTTTTCTTTTAGGAATTGTTTTGGGGTTCTTTAGATATAAATTATGTTTAAAAATACATCAGAAAACAATTTGTTTGAGTTTTATCAATTTGTGGTAATAAATGTAATAAACTATGTATTATATTGTTCAGCAAAAAAAAATCTAGTGGTATATATATATGCGCAGATGTACTTTCACATTGACGAGACAAATCGTCGCTTAGCTAACAATACCGCATAAGTCAGATTTGCTTAGTTTTCAGGAGAGACAAAAACTGTATTACTTTAACATTTTGTACAATACATGCATGATAAAAAATTTAATATATTGTATTTAGTTAAGCATGATAACTATAAAAACAAATAAAAGAAATATCGTCTTATTAGGTAATTTTCAAGACTTGAGCAGTTTTACTCTAACAAAGTAAAGACTTAGCGGTGTTTTTACCTTTTATTTTTAGCTATAAGTCTTTCATAGAAAATCTTTCTATGAAAAACTATCAAAATAAAAACATTTTTCAAAAACAGTTTTATAAAACTAATTATTAACTTCAATAAAATAAAAAAGATGCTAAATTAGCTTTTTATCAAAAAAAACATTCTTGCCGTTTTATTTTCTTATTCCAAAGGACAACCCTGGGTTCGCTAATATTATAATATATTATAGGAACTATTGACTTACGACTGTACTGTTTGACGAGATCAACTACTTACCTACTGAGATCAATAAAATTATCTAAGTTAAATGGAAACCAGAGCAAACCACTGCTTTGTAATTTAGGTAATTTTTTCCATGACTTCTAATAATTCTAAACTCTCAAAAACTTTAATTAAATGGTACATTTAACACAAACAATACAAGACAATAAGAACACTTCGAATACTTAACCTACTTCTAAAAATAATACAAAATGTTTATGGACTAATAATGAAAAATATTTAATTTTTATAAGGTAACTCATCATAATATGGTGGAGTTGAAGGTATACTGCCTTTAAATCTTGGAGATCCTTATATTTTCTTTGAGAAATTGGAGTCTTTCAGAAAATAATTTGGCAGCTTCTGGTTTAACATTGGTAATTTTCATTGAGTGAGGCAACGGCTGCAAAGGTTCGTAAAGTTTAAGCTAACAAAAGTTCATTGGTTTATATTTAATACCCTTAAATGGTAATAGTGGATTTTTGGGAGAATGGTTTTGTAAATTAAATCCTTACTGAAATTAAAAAAGAGAATTCAATAATGAATAAGATTGGGTTATCTAGTGCTTTGTAATGAATGGGAAGGAAGGTAAATTTCTTTTCCCTTTAACTACATTCGATGGCTTGGAAGAGTCGCATTCCACTGGTGTGACCTTTTTCTAAGATTTGTTGAGTTATTTTAACTTTTTATGATGGATAAACGAGAAGAGATGTTAAGATGGAATTTCGATTTGGACAGCAGCCATCAGAATACAATATACGGTATAATTTTCTATTAAAATTATCTGTAGTTGATCCAAAGAGATGGAAAAAGAAGTTAAGGGAGCCATTTGATTCATCGAAAGTAGCAGCAAGCTTCAGTGTTGACAAATTATAATGGTAAAATTGTAACAGATAAAATTTTGTAGTATATGGCATAACCTAAGGAGATAATTTTATGATTGAACATTTTAAATAATAAGTTTCCTTCTTGCCAATTTTTGTAGTTTTTTTTTTTAGTTTGTCTTTCCTATGGATGTATGAATTTAGTATGTTTATATTTCCAACTTTATGACCAAGAAATGATTGATCTTTTGGGATGAAACAGACTAAGATTCTGTTTTAAGAATACATTGTCAAAAACCCTACGATAAGACATTTTAAGGAATCTAATTCGCATTTACTGACGTATTCTTTGTATAATGGAGGTATGAAAACTGCTAGGTATGAATTGTGACAGTAAAGATGGATTCGGAGGTATCAAAAATTGTGTAGACGCTGTGACCATAGAGTTCTTTTGGAGAATCTACATTCCGAGAAATCTCAGAAGGGGGGCATAGACAATCTGTCATAAGATGAAAACCATTATTTAATACCCAATGTATTAAAACATTTTTTCTCTATGTCTCTTTTGTAAGTCACGTAAAGTAAAACTTTAATTGAGGTCAACTTTGAAAAGTCATCAGGGTGGTATATATCGACCATATATACATAATACCTACAGAGTCAGAAACTCAACACAGAAGTACATTGTAAGTATTCAGAATCGAAACCAAGCAAAGAGAAACGCCTAATCAAGAAACTGTTATTCCAAAGCTTAGTATTATGTTTTTAAATGCAATCGTATACTATTTTAATAAAAAATATGAAATATTAGTACTTACCTTTAAACAATCAGTGGGCCAGTCTTACAAAAAATCGCTTTTATAAAAACGACAAACATCTTATAAGTGATGAGGCCAAATAATGGTTGATATGGGTTGGAGATGAGTTGTGGATGTTTTGAAAACGGTCTTATTGGAGATATTACTTGGAGAGTCATTAGAGGGGGAAAGTAATCTATGATGGTGTAAAAAGAAGGGGTGAGTTTATTTTCTGTTTATGGGATATTTATGCCAGTCTATGATATGATTTAACCAAAGCTATAAAGAGATCTGTTCATAACTAAAAAAAATATAAATATTTTTGCATAACAGTTGAGTTACAAAACTTTGTACACGGAACTCGCGATCGGCCGACACACGCTTCGCTGTTCCGCAATCAAAATGTCAAAGTAATTGACTTATTTGCAAACGCGACTAAATACTGAATATTTGACCCGAGATTTTGTTTCCAATATGTTACGGTTTTTATATTGCCGTTTTATGATTGTTAGGAAGCTTCATATGTGCAATACACGTATGAAACTTATATTTTAGTTTATTAAATTCAATGCAACGTATATATGAACCCTGTGTCATAATATGTATGTTTGTTATTTTAGCTTCTCTCTCAAATTGAGTTTATGCTGCGATGAAAAGAGACGGACGGATACTTTAGTTTAAAACTGTGCAATTAACTTATTTTTTTATAAATAGTTCCCCATTGGGTTATTTTAAGACAATTCTAAGAACATTTTAATTGATTTTATGTTTTTTCTTACAGTAAAGTTCACAATAGATAGTGCGACTTTACATGAATTACAATATAACCTATATAATAATTATGGCTAATAATAAGTAATATTATGTTGATAAAACACTATTTTGACCGGATTGAAGTTATGTATTATTATAAATTTACAACTATTTAACATAATTTAAATTTATAGTTTGGTGCTTTAAGGTGGTGGTAGGTAGGTGTAAATTTAAAATTATGTTAAATAGTTGTAAATTTATAATAATACATAACTTCAATCCGGTCAAAATAGTGTTTTATTAAATGAATAAAAGTTATGTTAAAAAGAAAAATTATGTTGAATTATTTTCTACAACTAGTATTGAATAGCAAAAATAAGGTGTTCTTAGTGTTTTATAATGTTTTGACACTCTGTCCGAGAATCCGTAATACATAAAACAAGAACGCAGTATTATTATATTGTCTTTGGTTTATGAGGCTATACATTTAAATTATTCTTTAACGGAAACAAATACGAATTACACTTAGTTTTTTGCCGTTAGTCCGCAAAGTCACCGTCAAGTCGTGCGTTAAATAAGTCTTATTTACTTTGTTTGTTTTAAATAAGCTGTTGGTTGATTTTCCCTACAATATATAAAATCTTTAAAGTTTTAAATTATACTTGTCCTCTATAAAACATGAAAAATCTTCGCTTTACATCCGCTGGATTCCAATATTTTATACAGAGACATTTTGGTTTAAATTAAAATACTGTCATCTACTTCCTGTCGAATGGAAACGCGCACTCGATTCCAAGAAAGTTCCCCTATATTTTGCTCATAAATCTCCCACGTCAGCGAAATCATAACTTTGCCGAATTTTTATCGACTAGTCCTATTAATGATATTGTTTACCGTGTCTATACTCGTCACTGTTATGATTCTATAAGAAACAACTGTTTTACTATTCATATTTGTGTATTAGTGTTGCTTATATTAACGATGAGTTTAAATATTTTCTTAAGTTGGGTAGTTAGAATTAGCACGGGTAAAACCGCGAGGCATACATTAGTTAAAGTGCCACCCAGGCATTAAATTTAGATTATTCTGTTTTTGGTTTAAGTTCTTACTAACAGTTTACTGGTCAGTTAAATACGATTTAGATGTATGTCATGTCATTATATGTCAAAATTGAGAAGTTAACACTGAAAAATGTAGCCCTTTTCATGTTGATCAAATCTACAGCTCAACTAAACTCTTTCGAATATGCCGAATTATCTCTCTTCAGTCTGTAGCTTATGTAAGAGCGTCACCAAGGAAACATCTGGAGCGGACAATCTGTTTCCACCGGTTTCCGTCCAGCGCTCCTCTTGTAACAGTGTATAGTTGAGGACAATTAGTCTTTCACTTGTTCGGTCTATCTGGATGGTGAACGGCCCGTGATCTTTTTGCCTTCTGTGTTACCAACGACGATCAGTTTCTCCAAGTTCTCATCGCCACCGCGCATTGCGAATTAATACAATTAATTTCGCTGAATTCCCTTCCTTGGTTATAATAATGTTCCTAAGCTAACAGCAAAATAATAAATTAAATCTATATAATTATTTGTGTAACGCTTGATAATTGTCCTTCGAGGATAACTCAATCACGTAGTTATTAAATCTGGTTTACAAGGTCTGGTTTAGAGTTATTTCTTAGTCGTTAACTAAGATTTCTTAACACGTTCTGTTGTGGAATTGTGATCGTAAAGTTTTATATAGATTCTTATATTTTATTTATAGTTTTGATAAAAATATGAAATTAATCTTATATTAAAAACGCCTTGGTTGGCTTAAGGCTCGATGTTTCGATATCAGACCAAGATGTCATCTACGTGCAGACTGTTTTGGGAACAAACACCGACTACACCATTTATACAACGCAAACCTAGATATTAGCCATCCAAAAAAAAACACACATTCTTCGCCCAACGCTTTTTCTCCTGCCCTTTCATCTTTAACCACAAACAAAGATTTTACTAACGTTTCAAAACTCACATACATTCACTAAAAATCTTAAACAACATCTTGTCAACCTGTCCTATGCTGATGCAGCAAATATTAAGTCAAGTCAAGTACAGTTAACACTTCAAAAGGAAGAGACTTTCTGCCCACGACTCAGGGAGTCCTAGTGTGGGGGTAGTGCATTCTATTTTACCTAAATATCCTTTTATTGTGTATAATAAAGTTTTTTATTTACTTTCTTACGTTATATTCATAAAACATATGTAGAAAGGAGTCTGCCAAATGAGCCATAAGTCATAACAGGATTACTGGACATCAAACACATGTAAAAAATGTTCGTTACGTCTTAATTTGGGTAAAAAATATAAACAATTTCAACACAATAGTAGTAAAACCGCAAATTTGCGAGTAAAGTACAAAAAACACGCAATAATTATTTACAAAAGCAACGTAGATCACGACGCAACACAAAAGTATGTCTGAGTGACAATTGAAATAACAAACGCACGGTTAATTTGAGTTGAGTGTGTGCGCCGCTTAAGGTTGCCATTGTAAACTAGCCTTATTGTGCTCTGTGTTATGGGCGAGAGCGGAATACATTTAATAGTGTATACCTAATACCACTGTGGAGCACCATAGGTGGTTTCACCCTAACACTATTAGAGAACTCAATATGTTTCGTACTAAAAAAATCTGTCGATAGACCAAGTACGATTACTTCTATTTGCAAGTTGCTCTATCGCATTGAAGATTTTTAGTCTAGCTTAGAGAGGTCTACGTCAGGACATTGTCTGCACTTTGAATTGAGTTTTTTGAATTTAGAATCCAATTTTACGATTTAAATTGAATTTGGAAAGCCGTTGCCTTACCCCACCGCGCAAGGAGCGTTCACCTCTGTAGAGTCTGTCGCGCCTTATAAGTACACTTGTCTCCACTCAGCTATCATATTAGCCGAGGGAGGCTGAGAAGCAACGTTTTTTGCTCAGCACTTTTCAAGGTTCAGCTTTGATGGGCGAATTGCGTGATTCGGATACTAAAATTATTAATATACATCCGAAGTCTACGATGATTATTGAAACACATAGAAAATAAATTTTTGTGCACATGCTTCGAACGGAATCAGGGTTGTGATTTGCGAATTTAATTACTACGCTAACACTGTTGACTAAAATAACAATTTCTTATTTAAAATGTATATAGATAATATATTAAGAAGATTAGGTCTGTATGTTACTGTACTATATTTTTATTTAAACTTCGCTACATTAAAAGAAAAACAAATAACATAACATACATTTTTAAGCGATCTCTGCCAGGCAACCCTACTAATGAAAAATCCTAAAAATAAATAATATATATATATGTATATATAATAAGTGCATAACCAAATTAACCAAATTAACAGAAATAACCATATATTAAAATTAGTCTTCTAAATATATATAATGTTAATTCCTTTTAAAATAAAACGTTTCTTTAATCGCAATTACTCCTAGCATTCTCCTGTTACAAAAAGTCAAAGACGGGAGCAACATAGCAATACAGTTACGTAAGATTGTAATGGGATGAAAAACCTGGATTGACCAAGGAACAGGTTGTTTGTGTCTCGTGTTTTTATTCAAAGCCCGGTAATTTAGAAAAAGGAAATAATTCAAAGGTGATGCTTGAGGTGCTTGTTTCTTTTGTTCTAAGTTTTTATACCTTATACCTTAGGATTTTGTGATGTTAATGATTTTGTGTCCTAAATAGAAGTCCCACAGTCCTTTAACAGTGTTTTTATCGCACTTTATAATTTTTAGTTCAAAGTGTGTGGTGTGTCCTCAATTTTAACCTCTATGGTTTTTTGTCAAAAACAAAAACTTCAATAAGTTTATAATATAAAAATATAAGTACCTACTTGTGCCATATTGTATTTAAGTGTCGATGAATAGTGACAGATGCGTAGTTAAAACAGTGTTTGAAAACAAATGAAGTATTTCGTTTTTATTTGCCATGGTGGTCGGATTTCATTTGTTTAAATATTTTATTTTATATATATAATTATTGAGATCTCATATTTGTTATAATTTTACATTAAGTTCTTATATTATTAACTTAGTACAATAAAGCCTTGTGATGGCCCTTCGAAATAACAACTAACCTCTTGGTATTGTTAGGTTGGCGTGGAAAATATGTTTTAAGAGAAAAGCTGTATCAGCGATCGGAAAACCTTGATAGTTGGCCAAGAAGATTATACCAACAATGCGCCAATCGAAGGCCGATTTAGTTTTTAAAAAATACAGAACTTAGTTGAATAAATATTTGAAAGTAATATTGTAATAAAGTGAAGTTTTTATTTCATTATAATAAAATTTGATAGCGATTAAGAACTGTGTAGGTCTGTAGTGTTCTGTGCTGAACTACAATAATATTATGGCAATAAAGTAATATAATATTTAACATACACTCTAACACTCACTTTAGACGTATCATATCGTAATAGTGATTACGGCGTATTTGATGGACCCTGTAATATGTCCACTATAAAAAAAACAGTGCCAAACATTTTAAACTCCTATCAAATCGGTTCACAACGATCAGGAACCTCGTTGTGTCCAAGGGTTTTTAAAACAATGTGTATTATTAATAATGAATATGTGATACAACAATTATTACTTATTTTTCAGTGCTGTCAGTGGAATGTTTCCAACAACAGTATTTCCGCGTGTCCCCACGAAGTCTGCGCGTTCTCGAAGGCGCTGAAGCAGTTCTAGAGTGTGCAGTGGCAAACCTTGCTGGCCAAGTGCAGTGGGCCAAGGATGGATTTGCACTTGGTGAGTATCTCTATTTCTATGTTTATTATATTATGTCTAACGCCTATATAACTTGCAGGACACACGTTTGTTTTAATGCGCGTTTATTTTGATTGGAAAGGTACAGGTTTCTCGCTTACTTAGTTAATTAACATTCATAATTATATTTTATTGCTACATTAATCGTTCAAATAATAAGAATTTAAATCTGATACTAGCATTGTCTGTCAGTTAATATTGTCAATATTATATCTATTATTATTGGATGTCATACATTGTTTATGAAAATTTTGTGAAAAGGGTTACAGAAATACCTAATAATTACGACGGACGACATTAATAAAATACTTATAAAAAACACAATTCATTAGATATTTGGCGATAACAATCCATACAGCAATAAACTAGAGTCACAAATTGTATTTTTATTGTTTAAAATCAGTGTATTTCCAACGCGTTGCCAGAGATCCATTGTTAATACAGCCTCTTGGGTCCAAGATGGCGGCTTGCCAACCATCACATAATGTTATCTTTATGTATTATGTTATGTAATAGATCAAATGGGTTTTTAGCTGACACTCGCAGTTTTTACAAAGATACAAGTTTTACCCGAAACTATTACACAGAGATTCAGGCTATTGTATGGTACATATTACCAAGTAACGATAAGCTCCTACTAACGCATATCTTTAGCCCGCATTGAAAACGTGTCTCAAAGCGAAGTCTAGTGTGATACACTGTCTATTGTTTTGTTTCAAAGGAAATGGTCAGTTCTTGAAAGATTTCAATAAAGATATGAAGATAACAATTTAGCTTGTCTGTTTCTTTAGAAAGCTGACGTACTCATGGATATATTTTTTGAACTGTAGACACGACTGAAGATCAAGTAGCTTACATGTACAGATTTAATAATTTAATTTTAAGTTTAATATTTTTGTATAATCTGGCTTTCTTTAGAATCTCGCATTCATTAATCTTGTATCAATGACATGCGTATTGCGTATGTTGGTGATGAATTTGGAGATCTAGTTGAAAATACGCAATTGAGATGTTCAGATTCAGTCAATTACTTGAACCACCCACCAATTAGACGTTTATATAAACGTCACAGGTGACCTGCTCTACTCAAAGCGAATTGATTTGAATGTAGCGAATATCTCGACTATTGAGTATTGACATACCCGATCAATACAGACATAATATCGTTACAGGCTATTGACCCTGCATTGTCGATATTTCTTAATTTTTCTACATTGCCATAACTACAAACCTTTCTTATCATGTAATTACAAAATTAATTGCTGGTCCTCTTTATCAGGATTTATATAGAAGTCAAGATTATCGGATTAAAACGAATTTTATTTACTAGTACTTACCTACAGGATCATGTTAGATAGATAAAGATATCTTTTTAAGTTTGTAACACTAATTTAACTACTAAAAAGGCACAAAAAGCAAACAGATGTCGAAGATTACTTCACGAATTTCTTTAATACTTAATTTATTATATAATTCTTAATCTCAAATCGTTAGCAGAGCTTTTAATCAAGGTAATTGAGTATAATCCGATTAAATTGAGGAGCCTCATTTCCTTTCAGCACCAATTAGTGGATTGGTTTTCAATTTTTTTTCCGGGTTTTATAAGGGTGATAAGACTGAAACGATATCTGTTCTATGAAGAACATTTTCATAGATTTACACAGTTAATAAAAAAAATATGAATTTACTACATTTACGAGATTATTTATCGAATTAAAGTTATTACACGTCTCTATCTCTTCGTCGAGTAAGTCAACTGTTCTTTTACGATAGCTTATTTTGGAAAGTCTATGCTACGCGTTAAGGCTACTTTAGTCGTTAGTTGTGTAGTTGTGATTACAATAAAATAAAGTTTTGATGATAATATTTTATAACAATTCATAAGATCAAGGCAGATTTTGGGTCGCATAGCCGGAGTAAGTGCATTCATAACAGTTATTTCTTTGGAGTCCATATTTAAACAATCATAAGAAACTTTCAATTAATATTATATTAACGGTGTAAAACGGTAATGAAGTTTTTTTTTTAAATAATTGCTCAGAAACAAACCGATTAATTGCGATTGTATTGCATAAGATATTCAATTGAAATACATAGTTGTAAAGTGTTTAGAGTAGAAAAAAATATAATACTTAAAATAAAAATCAGAAAAATAATTTATCCATTAGTTAAAAAAATCATCAGTCTAATTGAACCGTTATAATTAGGGAACTCACAATTCTCCATCACAGTGATTAAATTTTTGAATAATATTTTTTTTATTGTAGAAAATAAAAATCCCCTTTTGCTTCCACTACTAGGGACATTTCGTGGATCGACATTTCGTGGATCGCCTCGATGTCGCCACCAGTTATTGATTGGTTACCTAATTGAAGTAATACGGAAGATATCCTGCAACATAACTAAACTATAAAAAGCTCCTTTATAAAACATTTTTCAAGTTATACTTCTTTTGGCGCGTTAGGGAAAATGATGAGAGTAAATTTTTAAGATGCGCGCGCACACCGTCTCAAGAAACCGACACCCTGAAGTGAGTTAAAGTCAACATTTTAGTTTTTCTATTGTTAGTGTCGTTTTTTCTACAAACGTAGAATACATTTTTTGAAAAGATTTTTATATTGTTACGCCAAAGAAGTAAACTTCTAACGCGTGTACATAAGTAGACACACGCTCTTTTTTTTTATTGCACATAGTACATACACAATAATAATCAAAATTAGATTTAAAAACCACTGGTTTGTAATGATCTAACAGCAGCAGCCTTGTTCGTTACAGGACACATGCCACATTCCCTTTAACAAACCAATATAATTAAGTAAAAAAGTGTTCGATGCTCTATTATTACGCCATAATTATTAGGGACTAACTTACGGTTAAATTTGTCTTTGACATTTATAACTTCAAAGTAAACTGCGCACGAGACCCCGATCGACTGACTTCCTAGACACACTGTAGACTTAGGAAATGGTCGAAGTTATCCAACCTTTGGTAATGAAGAACTCTAAGGATGAAATACGCATTGCCGAGGCGTGTACATTATATTTAAGTTTCTATTTCACAACCAGTAAATACACTTTTCATTGAAAGTAACCCTTTTTTCTGCAAATATTTACGGATGAGTCACCCGTGACCCGGTAGGCTGTATCGGGATATCATTAAAACGTCACAACCTAGTTAAAATTCTAGAATTTAAAAATATATTTTTTACTAAAATTGTTATAAAATTTTGATTTTGTATTCAAACACTGTATTTGGCACAACTAAATAATAAATTTAAGTTGCAAAATCATGGAATTCGGGCTGCGTTTACACTTAAAGTTCCGGGATTGCGAGCCAGTGGGTCGAGTCGCCGACTCCGGTTTAAAAAAACTTAATTTATGCTCCAAGTGAAAAGTTCAAATAGTTTCCAACTAAAAGTTTTTAACTCTTTTTTATTGAACTTGTGATGGAGTCGTGTTAATTCACTGCTATGGACGTAGATTTAAGTCAAAACTTTGCCGAAATGATGGATTTTATTTAACTTTTGAACTAATCTTGGAAAGTTCCTGTGTTAGCTCAAATGTAAGAAACGTTTAGTAGCTTTTTGACACTTAAGTGTCCTTCTCATATGAACGATTATATTGTTGTGTAACTGACGTATAAAAGCTCTCCCCAATGGTTTTACCCGTACCATTAGATTGATCACCCGCCTTGAGCGTAATATACAAAATCAAATGTTTTTACGACTGTTTGCTTCAAATTTGTTAATACCATTAGTTAGCGCATCTAGCGTGTCTTTTATTAAAAAATTCAATTGACGATGTTCATTTTGCTAACGATACTATATCAAATAAATATTACATTCAATTTTCCAGGTTACTCTTCAGTGATACCTGGATATCCTCGCTATACGATGTTTGGTGACAGGAGACACGGTGTCTACAACCTGCGTATTGTCAATGTTACCTTAGAGGACGACGCGGAATACCAGTGCCAAGTTGGACCAGCACAGATGCACAAGGTCATCAGGGCGAACGCCTCCATCACCGTTCTATGTAAGTACCTTTATCAAATAATAAACTAACATCTTAACTGTAATCTATTCTTGTAGAAATTTCAACAACCCTTAAATATATTATCTTTTTTTAGGCTGGTAAAACGTAATTCTCCCTCGTTAGGTTTAATTGACTTTGCTAATCTGTCCTTAAAAAAACAATCAAGAAATAGAGTTCAACCTTTACCTTAAAGAAAAGAAAACACTAATTCATTTTTAATGCAAACTCTCTTTGTTCTTAATTAAGAACGTTTTCCAAACGAAAGGAATTAAGAATATTAAAGGAAAACAAGGAAAATTAACCGCGATCGTAACATTAAGTTTAACGGGCTTTCTTTGAGTATTATTACTCGGATATACGTAAAAAATATAGTTACAACTGGCTGGTAGTAAATTTTTAAATGTTTATCAGAAAAAAGGCCGCGAGTTCATGAGGTTTCTATTTTATAGATAATTATATTATTGATGTGAAGGAAGTTAAATTTAAACATATATATATATAACAGTTTATGAATGCTACGGTAGTCTTAACCCAAGATTAAAAGTCAAGACTAAGTGCTAAGTAACAAAAACGTAATGGATTTTTACATTCGCCGTCCGGTTCTCTTGTGTCCGACCGTGCATACGACTCAATATTTTTCACTTTTACACCAGTTATATAAAAACTTTTTACTCTGTAGAGAGGTAAACAGAAAAAGAGTATCGGCTACCAAAAACTTGGGAAAATAGTAAAACATAATTTACTTATCTTAACAAATAATTTAGTACGTGAATAAGGGCCACTTTTTTATTGTATCAGTTATACGCTGCGAAAGATGTATATATACATTATACACATATATGTATATATATATACATCTTTCGTTATTTACTAACACACTTAATAACTAATGTTTGCTGTAAGATTATGTTTTACTATTTTCGACTAAAAATTCTAACTGAATATGAATATTAAATTGTATACGTTAAAATGTTTTCTTGGTTTTTACAAATATACTTAGTGGATCCTGGCTTAAATTCAATTACAGAATGCAAACAGCTTCCGCAAACGGACAGACGCTATTAATATACACAATTACACTGTCTCAGTGTTTATTGAATTCTTGCTGAGACAAACGTGCATTTTCCAGACTTTGCAGAATTAATTTAGTTTTTCATGGTTCTTTCAAAGAGGATGTGGTAATGGATAACTTGGATTCTCTTAAGCACTTTGTATTACTGTGAGCAAAAAGCTTTATGTACGTAGGATGGATTCAATATTTCTGTATTTTTACGACAATATTTAATCTTCGTCATAATTAAAGGCCAGCGTAGCACTCGCGAGCCTTCTTTCAACGTGAGTGTCCATGGTCGGCGGTATCATTGCTAACAACATTGATAACACGTTGGTTGGTAATTATTATCAATTTCTTCCTGATTTTGTGGATTGCTTATTAGTGAATAATGATAAAGATTCATTTGTTTAATTTATAATTTTTCTCGATATACCGTGTGTAAATGGCCTACGAAATTTATACAACAAAATGCTCAGCGTTTATAAGTCATTAAGTTTACGTGCAATAAAGATTACTTAGTCTTCTGTTGCTTTGAGATAAGTGAGTCATTTGTTACATATTACTAAACACATTATGGTATGAAAAGTATCTCAACAGTAGTTCCAGTAGATTAGACGATTAGTGCGTTAAAATTAAAAATCTCTTCAATGTTATAAAAATAGTGGAAATATGTGTATTAGGATGAATATCTTCCTATCAACGGTATATTATATAACATATGTACATGAAAAATTAGAAACGTTTCTCAATTTTCTATTAATATTAAATGCCTTAGCCTTTACGTAATATATATATGTATTAAATAGAATAAATAGGCTTGTAAATAAATGTTACTCGATACATCACACCTAAATATTTACTACGATAAGCTGCAATTGGAGCCTGTTATATATAATCATTTGTCGTATTCATTGATCAAAAGGTCCAACGAAGTACAAAAGTTTATAAGACTTCTCTTTGTGTTCAAATCGTCCCAAAAATTCAATATTCAAGAAATAAATCGTAATAGTTTTCAAGTGTTGAAAGGTCAGCGAAAATAAACGAAAAATCTTGTTAGAGAAGAGGTTATATAAGGCTTAACCCGCGATCAATCGAGGGTCAGATATACCAGTTTATGACCGCAAACGTGATAGGTTTGCTTAGGGATGTGGAGGGTCGATAAAAATACACGTTACTTGATTGAAGTGTTACACAAGTCATTTGGAAACGTCTGTAAATTCTATTTGTTTTACATTAAAGTGTTGTTATGTGACAGCAACATCAGTGTTTACGTGAGAAGCACTTCGAATGCTATATTTGGCTTATCAATGTTTGAATTGATATTCCAGAGTTATTTAGTACCCCATTAACGAAAAAAATATTTCAGATAAGTTTTTAGGTAACTTAAGCATTTGCCACTCAAAACATGTTTTACTATCATATTAATACCAATCGATATAAAAATATCGATAAATATACATCCCTAAGGAACGCAATAATAGGAGCAGGACTACTTTACGAGAGCCTTTTATTCAAATTCGCTGGTTCCGTATCCAATAAGCAATAAGCCTCCGATATATTTCTTGGACCCTTATATTGTTCTGTACTTTGTCTTTTGTATACAAAATATAAATCACTGGCTGATCTTGCGATTTTGTTTACCAAAAATGGCTTAAATGTGTTCTTTGGTGCTTCTTGTATACGTCTCTTCAAATACTAGTCCTGTCAAAAAAAGACGGCAAATTTGTGAATTTATATCTTAATCTATCGAGTCTATCCTAAAACGCAACTAAATATAAATATGAATTTAAATTATAATATAGTCAAAGTCAAAGAGTCAAAATCATTTATTCATATAGTTAACACAACGTACACTTATGATCGTCAAAAAAATATATACGTATATATGGAATGCTTCTAATTTTACATTTACCGCCAGTTCTCAAATCAAAGGCGAAGAAAATAAATAATTACTGGCCAAAATATAGTTTTCTAACCATGTTACTGTTGAAAGTTCAATTAATCGGTCTTACGTAAAATATAGGAATACAGAAATGGGGCACTTATAATGTTGGGTTAGTTCCTAACTGGTACCCTCTTTAGAGTCAGGGGAAGTTTGTACACTGAAAACATTGCTCCTGTTATAAACTTTCTAGTTTTTGTCAAGTTTTCCAATTATTTCTTATACAAAGATGTATTAGCACGGACGAAATATTCTCCTTTTTTAAACTTTATAGGATACATTATATATTTTTACTAACTATAGATGGTACTTTTCCAGTCCCATTAAAAATATTTTTTTCAGTTTAGCAATATGTCATCTAATTATAGTTTGTCATCTAATATATAAAACTCTCGTGTCACAATGTTTATTCCCATACTCCTCCGGCTCGACCGATTCTTATAAATTTTTTTATGCATATTCAGTAAGTCTGAAAATCAGCTACTATCTCTCTTTCAAACCCTTAAGTGATAAGGAGTGTCCACCCCAATTTTTTTTTTCAAATATAATTTTTCTAGACAATTTTTTTTGTTTTTATTATTTTATGATACAGCATACAAATATAAATACAACCCTTAATTTTCACCCCTCTCACGATCAACCCCTCCTTTTTGTTATTGTAAAACAAAAAAAATGTTTCCTATAAATAATATACATGGCAAAACAACGTTTGCCGAGTCAGCTAGTAGTCTGTAAATTTGTAAACAATGCCCTACTGTTCTTACATTCAGTTCTCCAATAAACATAAAATATACACTATTTTTTAAATAGGCTAAACAATAAACATTATTCTTAAAACAGTGCCTTCTAAGTATGACAAAGTGAAATGGGTCCCGTGTGCGAAAGCGAGATACAACGTGTCTGGATGATACGCAATTGATATGTTGGATAGTTTGCAAAACGATTACTATGGCTGTATAGATAAACAATAGACAATAATACAATCACGAAAATAAAGCAATATTGATTTAATCTTGCTGGTCATGGCTCAGGCCGCATCTGTGTTTTTATCTCTGAATTTCACGCATTTACGCTCCCCCTTTGCAATGAAGGTTTTTCGTATACTATAAATTATAATTCAAAGTAGATTACATATAAAAGGTTAGATTAAACAAAATAAAAATATCCATAATGTTATCAATTGTGCAATAATAATTCAACATTTATTTATTAATCTCTAATAAAAAATAAAAAATCAGTGGCGCTACAACTTCTTTAAGTCTTGGCCTTAGATTTCTGAATCTGTTTCATGGTCATTTTTAAATCTAATAGGCAAGAAGGTGATCAGCCTGTGCCTGACTCACGCCGTCGACGTTTAGGGTCTAAGACATGTCGGTTTCTTCACGATGTTTTCCTTCACCGTTCGAGCAAATGTTAAATGCGTACATAGAAATAAAGCCAGGGATTCGAACCTACGACCGTAGGGATGAGAGTCGCACGCTGAAGCCACTAGGCCAACACTGCTCTATTAAACTTTAAACTTAACTTAAATTCCGTAAAGATTATTTTCATTCACACAAATAAGCTTTCCTAAAATGTGTTTAAATAAATAAAACTTTCCTATTCCCGAAGTAGGCTAAAATATTCTTAAGAAACGTCCTAAAAAGAAAACACCAGTGTAAGTGAACGTTATGAAATTAGGTACTATTCATAACAGAAGCCGCCATTTTTCTTTTGCTGTAAAAGTTTTTTCTTTGTTAGAGTTGTTTTGCTGATATATTTCACCTTTATGTTAAGCTTTACTTTTTCTCAAATAGCCGAGATAGCAGAACCAGGTAACAGGTAGCGTTTACAAAAAAATACTTTAAAATTATATTAAGTTTTACATGAATATTTATAGACAAATTAATAACTACTTTTTTGTCGATATCAGAAATGCTTTAAATGTAATAATTAATAATAATAAGCGTAGCAGATGTGTTTTGAACTTTTTTGGCACATATATTCCACAATTCTTACCTATGTAACTGGTTATTTAGTTACGTACAATAAAATAAACGTTATTATTATATATACAAACAGTTAAATTTGCGGTATAAATTACAAAAGCAAGTTGCTAACGCTACCACGCCTTAACACTAGATTACCCAATAACAATGAATTCAAACATCCCATCTTCCCTCTCGCTCCCAGTGTCTCGCTCACACGCAATCTCGTGTATAAAATTTGCAAACCTACCCAACTTATCTAACCCTTTTAAAATATTTATAGAACGGGGTGGGGTGTTCGCTATTTATTTTCGTTTATAGCGTGCGCAGCACTAAGATACTTGTTACGTAATGAGATAAATAATGTATCAAAGACTTTGACTATCTACCAACCGTGTAAGCTTGACGTCCATCGTTTCACAACTGAACCAGCTGCCCACCGATGAATTTCCGAACCGATTCGACTTGGAATCCTTCAAGAACAGAGTGTACCAATTCTTAAAAGGCCGGCACTCACGGCGAGCCCTCTTTGGGCGGCGGTATTACTTAACATCATGTGAGCCGACTGCCCCTTTGCCCTCTGTTATATATAAAACAAACCATATCGTGTTTATAGCAAAAATACCAGGTTGCCTATCAGTATATTTTCATCTTTAAGTTTGTATATTGTTGGGTCTAGCGTCAGCCCAAATACCAGTAACATGTTTTGTTTTTTATTTTTGTTTATTTTGTAGAAATTTTTTAATATTACTTTAACTCATTTTATTATGGAAACCGAAGGTATTAGATGAGTATACTTAGTGACCACACTAGATAGACAAGTAGACAATTTTATAAATCGTTTTTCCGTAGTATTTTTATTGAACAGACAGATTTAACCATTTATTTATAAATCATTGTGCACCGTTTAAATGAAAGTATAAGTAAGAATACTTCGTTGCATGTACTTCGTGATGACAATTATACTGATTTAGTTTCTATTTAGGATTTTTAACCTCTATCTATGTAAATGAATAAGGCTGTATGCCATAGAAATTCAGGTATTTCGAGTTTCGCCGTTCTTTTATTGGCCCAAAGTTTTAACAACTTAAGATATATACATGTTACTGGAAACTACAATTGGTTATTATAAGTTTGTGAAGTTTCGAATATGTCGTGGAGCGTATTAAACGATTGTACAAAGTTTTGAGACTTAACGACTTAAATCTACGCATTTAGATATATTTAGTGCTTCAATAACTTGGGATGAATGTTAATTGCTTAAGCGAATTATGTGGCAGGGATTAGTTTAACTGTACATTATTAACCTTTGAAAGTAGGTTTTAAAATTGGTAATTAATCTGTACAATCATTTATTGATTAATTTACTAAAGTTAAAGATTATTTAGCTAGCGAGTGCTATTTTTAATTTAAGATTTTAGTTTGGTCATGTTACTTTTTTGTTCACTGGCATCACCAGAGTCGATTGACACTTGGGTAGCTAAGATACCGTGAGCCGATTTTCCCCTTCCTATAAATATTAACGCTTTGTCAGTTTAATTAGATACTGACGAAGTTCAAAAATTTTAGTTATTATTTGAAATACGTCATGACCAAATATGTACATAATCAATTTAATTTTTATCACCTCAGTGACAAAATTGTCACATCCATTTTTAATATACCACATACTGTTATGTAGTCGTTGGAACTAAAATTATGCCAAATATGGCGTTATTAGTACTAATTTAGCTCGAAAGTCATTTACATTGAAAGTTTTGACATAAAAGGACTTTACATTTATAAATGACAGTTTCTATTGACATAACGCCTACGCTAAAGCAATTTCGTCACGGGGGTTATTAGACAATATTGTTTTACCAATTTAAGTTTATATGTGATTATGTCATTCATATAATCGTTTGTACATTTGTTTTTCTACCAAGTATTAAACCGGAAATCCATATTGGAAAGTAAATTTAATAAACTCATAATATACGACATATTTAATAAAATATTACAACGATACATTTCTATATTATCCCTGAGTAACATAGATATATTCACTACCAAATTATGTAATTAAATTCCTTTTTCTTAGTTGATATTTTTAATTTCCATTGATTCGGTAGTTATCAAAGCGAGCTCATTTTTAGCATTTCCTCCAAGGATATCTAAAAACCTTAATATATCTCTTTTATATACAAAAACTTGGTAAAAGTAGAAGCTTTAAGCTTTTCACCAAAAAATACTTAATGAACACAATTTCACCTTAACATACGTAATTTAAATTTCTCATATAATATGACCAATTAAATATTGTCACAAATTGAATTGCGCTTTCCTCGTTTCGTTTCCATGAAAGCCTTTCTCAGGCGAATCAAAAGAAACGACTGGAACAGTTTCACATGAAACTATTCAGCGCATTTCAAATTGAGTTTAGGATTATAAGTTATATTATGTTAGTTTGGGAATTGAAATAGTTTGAGAAGCGTCAAAGGACACTTTAATTATACATAGTAATTATATTGCTATTGCTACTACTGGAATGTATTCCTCCACGTAGACGAGTTTATTTGCGAGGATATAATACGCTAATAAAGTGCTGAATGTGTATTGATATGTTTTGCTCGAAAGATGAACTTTGAATAAAACATCCAACGAATTCAATGAATATTTTTTACATACAAATATACAGTGTTTACAATATTCTTAATCTACATAGTAGTAGTAATAATTAAAAATTAAAAAAAAAAATGAAAACAAATTTAAAACATTCCCTGTGGCAGGGTTACCTTTAACGCTGGCAGCATTTCCTCGCTGTATTGCGATACTCATTCGTTGAGCGAGGAAAGCACCAGTTTTTTTCTTATATCATATACATGATTTCACATCATTTTTGTTTATAAAAGATCATCCTTCGGTTTGCAACGTAATAATTACAAATAATCGTTAAGTATAAATTTTATTTCTTGTAAATAATATGTTTTATAGAAAGGGTACTGTTCCCTTACGAGTAAAAATTATTCGTATTGCAGTATATTTTACGTCTCTTATTATAGGCGGAGACACGTTGGTCCCATTTACGAGATATTTACTGCGATGTGTGATTATTAGCTGGCTGTTTTGTTGATTTGTTTGTTTATTCGCGTCTGGGGATGCTTTTTATAAAAAGGGTAAGGAAATGAAGAAGTATATAACTGAAGCTCATTATATACCTTTTCTACTAAAGATATGTAGCGTTTACCAAGTTATTATATGTTATATACATTCGCTTTCACACATCTTGTTACTGGATATATTTGTAAGACTATTGTAATCAAAAAGTTGAAGTACCGAGTGACGACTCTGGCACTTCTAGGTACTATATTTTTTGCTTGCGTGGATTGCTCTAAAAAAAATCACTGATACCAAGAACTAATAAAAAATTACATATGTATTTACAATAGCACTATCTTCTATTTAAATATACTTTATCTTTAGACAAATATTACCAAAGATCTTCGTTTCTTTAAAGTAACCGGGATGGTTGTATTTTATTGCCAGACTACCTTTATGCGGTGTTTAAGAAGAAACAAGAAGATAACGTTCGGTACAGTACAAATAAAGTTTATTAAGCGTAATTTCCCTCAAACAAACGGTACCGTTTTCTTAGCAACTACATATTTGGTAAGATTAATGCTCAAAAGATACGTCACTCAAGATAAACTCAAGGGAACCGCTTTCATTTACAGACACGCTTTTGCATTTAATGTCCCGATATTTGGGCGAGATCTGGACTAAAATAATAGGTTAATATGTATTTGCGAGGAGTTTAGTGTTTTAGTAGTAACACAAGTGAAAGATTCGATTGTTGACGATACAATACTTATTTTGGAATAGTTTAGCGGTGGATGAGTGGTGAAGTTGGGTTGGTTGGGCCCAAATCCAGTAAAATAAACCCATAACCGACGAGAATGCATGGTGAATGTCAAGAAAGTGGATGATGGAAGAGAGGTATGTCAGAGCCGTAGCAAGTGGAGATCCGTGTTCTCTGCCTACCCCTTCGGGAAAAGGGCGTGAAGATATAAATCAATAGATTGTCGGTTGTTTGCCTAGACTCTTTAGAGAGAATGTCAGTGAATTAAAGCAATGTGAGTGCTTTAAATTTTTTCCCTTAGCTGGCCTTATCCTACAGGGAAAAAAAACAGCTAGCAAGTCTATAAAGTTACTGATTGAACAGCGAAAAACAGCGGAAGTTGTATGGAAAATCTTACTTGGAAAGTTGTTTTATTAAAAGAGTTCAGGATACCTAAAGCTAGACAGTCTAAAGTGTAGACCTGTGGGAAATCTCAGGACGACAGCTTAATGTAAAACGTACCGCCTTGAATTTTAACATTATGTTTTTGCATATTTTATAAAAACAGACATTTAAAAAATGTAATACTGAAAGCACTACGGAAGTTTTAAGCTGTTCCAGAATAATTTACGCAGTCTGCTTTTACGCAAAACAAAAAAAAATATCTAAAAAATTTAGGGGTTTAATCAGGTTAGGGGTGCACCACCCATAACATTTAGGGGTTTGAAAGATAGATAGTAGCAGATTCTCAGACTTACTGAATATGCATAAAAAAATTCATACGAATCGATCGTGCCGTTTAGGAGGAGTATGGGAACGAACATTGTGACACGAGAATTTTATATATTAGATTATTATATATTGTATTTTATGTCAATAGTGCAATAATGGCCAAGTCTTAATTTAACAGGATGTGCGATGACGAAGCGTCTAATCTAACTTTTCTATTCATGTTTATAAATAACAATTTTATACATAATAAATTTTTAAAATAATTTTAATCTTGTATGAATTATTTATAAACTTAAATTCACTAAAATCAGTCCAGTAGTTTGTACATCCGAAGTAACAATACTATTGACACTTTAATACATTGGTACTATACTTTAAAGTAATGTATAAATATGAAATTAATTTAAATAACATATTAAATTAGACTCCTAATAAATGATGGATCGGACAATACATCAATTAAAATTAAAATATACTTTATCATTAAATAGGACTCATTCATCAAACGTTTACGCTCGGCCAAGCGGAGAGAAAAAACAATTTTATCCCAATTTACCTTAAATTATTATGTATTTTAGCGGGAGAACGAATATTTATTATGTCCTCTTTTCGCATTAATAAACCGCCCAAGTCCTACGAAACAAATGAGAAGGATTTACTACACTTTTAGGTAATTAGTTGCTAAAATCATAGACATGTCAACTCTTGGTGGTAAAAATTATTTCTCAAGTGAAGTTATTTACATGATTCTCATGTCACCCTTGTTTTACACACAGGCTGTTTTGACTTGCCACGTATCGAGCAAAGGGTACCTCTGTATGTTACAAATATTTGACTCGAATTTTGTGAAATATTTGTAAATATCCTTCATACAATAGTTAAAGTTTTTAACAGCTCAAAAGTATCAGTTACCAATAGATATGAGAAACAGAGGTCTATTAAAACGTGTTTACCTAAACTAAAGATTGGTGACAAAAAAAGTCTGCATGGGGTGGCCATTATCGTGCGTGGTAAACCGTTAAAACATGTATATGTATTAATAATTAGGTGAACTTTAATTTCTTTACTCCATACCTTATAATACAATAACATACTTGTTAGTTTTCTAAATAGGTTTCTCTTTTAGTGCCTTACCGCCCTCTGGTCTATAAAGAACGTTAATGAAGTTGGCGATTTATAAAGTGTAGTAAAATAACAATTTACTTAGCTCTATAGACACTTTATAGTATAGTGATTAGGCTATCTACTGAATTCTTGACTTTCTCGCCGATAGCCTGTAACCATGTTTTCCCCATAGATACATTCATGTTTCATTAGTTTTTTGTCAATATATACTTGCAAATGAAACGGCATCATATTCTTTTAACACCCGAAATTACCTTTATGGGAGACAATAAACACCCGAAATATTATACGTTTTCGTCGAAATTCTCATGTAAAAATTCTAATGTGCGTACTCCTATTTGCCTTTAGTATTTAATAAATCGGTGTAATCTGGCGTTATTGTTATAAGCCTAAATTCTGTTCAAATTTCTACCCGAATAAAAAGGTTAAAATATTTTAATTATGCTAAAAGATGGCACGTATAAAAATTTAATTGAAAATGTTTATTTTTTATCGAAATAGTAATATTTCTTATTTATTATCGTGTCCCTAAAGAGAATTGAAACAAGAACACAGCATGATCGCTGCGTCAAACAAACAAACAAACTAATAAGTTGAAAAATCAAGTAAAATTGGTCCCGCAATTTTAGCGATAATGTAATAATACATTCTAGTTAAGACTAAGGATTGGTTGCACGTAAACTAAAATTTCCTTGAAGACGAACGTAAACAATTTGAGTGAGTGTTTGAACTGTTAGTTTTGTACGCTGTGGTATAGTTATCTCCATTGTGAAATAAATGGGAAATACTGAGCCCGATATAGCAGCCTTTGTTAGAAAATTGATGATACATTCGCGTATAAATAACATACATTCAAAAAGATATTGTGTTTACAATTTATAGTTGATATCGCGTGTGCTGGCGCCTTAACTACACTCGCGTGCAATAAATATGGCACGATTACAAATATTTTAATATATACTAAAATATGACTTCGGTATTTGACGTTTGAATTTGCTTTTTACATTTAAAAAGCTCGTACATTTGCGACATAAAGCACTGAAGTGCTATTATAAATGTGTAGTTGAGAATTTGTTCTTCATAAATTTCAATTTTCTGCTATACACTGTAGTATCAAAGGTAAATTTTCATCTAGAAATTATTAGTGAAATAACTTAGAATGTTCTACTTCAATGGAAAATCACGGGTGCTTTGTATTCAGCTTAGCGTTAGCCTATAAGTCTATTATAGAAGGCACTAGAGAACATTGTCTTAAAAGGTAAATAAGCCAATGTAAATACCGAGTATGACGGTATATTGTTACAATTAGGTCTAACGGCTATGTGAATATGAGACAATGGCATTGTGTGCGTGGGAGGTGAGATGGTATGCTTTGATGAGAAAATCTTTTTAATTGACGCAGATTAGGTAACAAAAAGAAAACTCTGCAATATTTGTTATCAAAAAGTGGTTACATAGAAGAATTATAAATAAGTAGTAATAATTGTCGTCATATTAACGATAATATCGCGCTCTCAAACGTTTTTATGTTTACTAGTATGTTACTAGAAAATCCCATACCATACAAAACTGCGTACACTTTATTGCGATTATTTGACAATAATTTATCCCCAATATTATACTTGTTACATAAACTCTTTGACAGAATGGTTCGCTAAAGTCGCCTAAAGTGATATTAATTCATTGAGTGCTGCCCGCGCCGGTGTAAAATGAATTATTGTATTAGGTAATACGGGGAAGTCCCCTTTCATGCGAATATAATTACGTGACAAAATTTACGTAGAAAGCGGTGCTACGGTAATGCCAATTTATAGGAAGTTTTGTTAAAGTTTCATAATAGTGCGCTACTGTAATGGATGTGTGGAGGTCATCGTAATCTTAATTTAAATTATATTTAATTAAATAGGTGAAGGATTAATGCCTGCCCCATGCCCCATTAAATAGCCCCAAGATGTATATATTTAATATATATGCTCACATATTTATTTATTATGTGAGCATTTAACACTAGCTCATTCGCCGAAGGAAAAGATCGTGAAAAAATCGGCATGCTTTGGTGTGTCAGGCACAGAAGGCTGATCACGATGAATGTTGCGAAGAGGCTGATCACGATGATACATAAATGTAGCAATACCTAGAGGTTGTAGCGCCGCTAATTTTATGTATGCTATATATTTTTATACATGTTTCATATTGGTTATTTTAAAAAGAAACCTAGAATGTATGGCATTTCACAAATGCGAGTATAATGGAATTTTTCACCGCGTCAAATCTAAAATTGATCGAAGTATAGAGATTCCAATGGATCAAAATTCTTTCTGCTCTGATTATAGCCCTTGGAGAATGTAAGAATGCGACTTTGAAGTACCTACTTTGACTGACTGGGTCGTAAGAGCTATGTCATATTTTATTGCTTAAAGCTAAATCTCTTCCGAACCAAGATAATATTTGTCTATAGAATCTCCAGATTTTCATTGAATTAACTTATCGTTAATACGCTACTGAGGCGGTAAAAGTTTCATTTTGTAAATTTTATTTAGTTTACTAAATTTAAGAGTCCATAAAAAGTTTTTATTATCTAATATATAAAATTCTCGTGTCACAATATTCGTTCCCATACTCCTCAAATACGGCTCGACCGATTCTTATGAATTTTTCTATGCATATTCAGTAAGTCTGAGAATCGGCTACTTTCAATCCCCTAAGTGATAAGGGGTAATATAATTTTAACTTTTTAGCCATTTTGTTTTTTGTTTTCATTTTTTTATGATACAGCATACAAAAATACATACAACCCCTAATTTTCACCCTTCTACGATCAACCTCTATTTTTTATTACAGTAGATAGTTATTTTTATGGAACTAAAAAAATGTATCCTAGAAATAATATACATGGCAAAACAACGTTTGTCGGGTCAGCTAGTAATAATATATATTTATACTTGGACTGGTTACTAACTTGGAATATATACAAAAAAAAATTAAAGGTATCGTCGCAAACTGATAAGCTTCTTCTTTGATGTTGATTAAACACCTTTAGATTTATTCCAAATATTATTAATATGTTTTAAGTTAAGCAAATGCCTCACTTTTGATGAATTTTAATAGCATTGAATGGACAAGTTTTTGTGAATTGTATAACATTTTTATCTTAAATTTCCGATCTTCAGTGGCTCTTGTTCAAATAACAAGTTTTCTTTAAAAAGGTAGCTTTTCATTGAGTACGTTAAATTGTGAAAATATCAGGTAGCAAAACGTGTATCGTGAGATGTGTATTTTGAAGCCTGTAGAGGACACTCGCGAAGGAAATTGAAATGTGAAGAGAAACTTATAAGGTTTCCACATCTTGTATGTGCTAAAGATTTCATTTAAGAAAAATATGTAAAGGCCGTAATTATTGCCGATTTTTTGTTACATTTATACTTCCATATGTACTACTGCCACACCCAAGAATCCTAAGTAGTATCAGGATCAGGATCAGAATTCGAAAAGGCATTAGCGATCTCGGAACTTCTGATCCCTGGAACCCAAAAAGTAGGTTAAATCTAAAAAAACATTCTGATTAAGAATATTGTTAATACTGTATGTTAAAAGTCGGTTTTGTTCTTAGCTTAACAAATTAAATAAATATTTTAGACAATTCGTGTAATCCTTACAATAATTTATTATTCTGGTGTTACCCAAACGAATTTAATTTTAACCTTCCTAAACTTCGTTGAGTGTGGCTCTACAACCTTTTTAGGTCTTGGCGTCAGATTTCTGTATCTGTTTCATGATCATTTGTCAATCTAATAGGCAAATAGGTGATAAGCCGCCTGTGCCTGACACACGCCGTCGACTTTTTGGGTCTCTAAGGTAAGCCGGTTTTCTCACGGTGTTTTCCTTCACCATTTGAGCGAATGTTAAATGCACACATAGAAAGCAAGTCTATCGGTGTACACAGCAGGGGATCGAACCCACGACCTCAGGGATGAGAGTCGCCTGATGTAAAGAGTTAAAATATTACTTTTAATAAAATAACATTGTATTCAAGTATTAACCGTAATAGAGTATAATTGCGAATATACGGTTTAAATTTTCAAACGTTTTAATTTGTAACAAAATCCTAGTTATTAGAATCATAATTTTCGTTCATCACTTTCATCCGAACAAAACGTTATAACATAATTTCACTGGTTTTTTTTCAAAGTTTAATTTCACTGTGAAGCCCGTAATTGCGACTTGAAGCAGATAATTACTGCGTGGCCTTCACCTTTCCACAGATTAATATTAACAGTTGAATATTGTAATGAGCAGCCTCTGGGGAGGTAGTGCGTGCCCAATTACCATCTACGGTGAATAAAAACATCTGTCTTAGATCACCTACTTGTCTTAACTAGAAAATACCAAAGAAACAATACAATCTGATCTCTTAAAGAGTTTTACCGCCTCTTTTTTTACTTTCTGCGCGTATTTGCAATCAGCCCTATGGCTATGAGCGAAGCTGTGCTGGGGTACTGTCATGTGAAGTGGCTTCCCGTTTGAAGCATCTACTCATCTACTTCCGGTCTTCTAGCTCTAGAATATGGTGACGTTTTAGTCGTCTCACATACTGTTCTATGGTGAGTGAGCAAGATCGTTGGGGTGACAGATTAACCGCTCTTTGTATTTAGCTGCCAGTCTCCAGAATTCCTCAGGTGCTCGTGAACTTCATCGTTGGTTATCTACCATGCAATCGCTCTTAGGATCTTGTTCTGTTTTAGCGCCACTGGATTAGCAGCAAGAAAAAAAAAAAAAAAAAAAAAAAAAAAACCGTCGCATCATTATAATTAATGATGCGACGGTTTAAACACAAATTCAGAGCTGTATAAGTTTTTCATTTTATTTTAACGTTTCTATAGTATTGTTGTTGTAAAATGAATTGTTGTTATTTTCCTTTGTTTAAGAGCGTTTTTTCTTTGCGTGTGTACTGTGCTCTCTCTGGCTTTTATTACGCCATTGAAATTTGTGACTTTCAGATGAAAGCCTAATGTCGCCTTGTTGAAAAAGACAAGTGACAAATATTGCTTAACAACCTTTTTATACTTTAAGGTGATCTAACAGGTCAAAGTCCTTTTTTACAGCAAATATTCATTTTCAAAGTTGGATGTCTATCTGTGGATTTCTTTTTGCTCTAAATGGAACCTTAAACCTACCGGCTCAAGCAACTGTAGGTCAGTTTAAGCCAAGAACGTAAAATTGATCCATCGGCATTTCTACGTATTTTTAAGTCGAATCTAAAAATCTTTACGTTTAGTAAAGAATATAGGAATATAGGATAGGCAAAAGTCATAGAAATTACCCACAATTAATCACATCCGTCACTTTGGAGCAGAGAACAGTAAAATCTCTAAAAATATGGCTTGTTCAGAATACCATTAAATAAATGAAATACAGAAGTTCCAGAAAAATATTCGAAATTTTCTAAAGATTAAAAATGTAAACCCTTTTCTATCCGACAGTACAAAGATTTTAGCTGCCAAGCGACGCGTAGGTTTAATCTCAGAAATTGGTCTGCCTGCCTCGTTCGCACCCGTGGGTATTCCTATAGCTATCCCGCTCCCGCTTGTCTATTCGAGGACCTATCTCGTTCTTTCTTTGGTAATCTCCGTATATTGTCTCTATCCAGATAGCTAGGTTTAGTTTTTGGTAAAATAGAAGTGATGCGTAGTGCAGACGTTAATTCAACCTGAATTTTCTGGAATCGAGTTAATTAAATGCTTGGAAATATTTTCTTTAAAAATGTTGGGATTGTATATGTATTTAAAATATTTCATCTATGATTTAAATATCAAAACTTATTAACTTGAAACTACATTTTTTTTGATAAGAAACACTTCACTTATAATTTGGGTTCAAATATTTACTATTTTTTGAATATTCGTTCAGCTGTTCAGTTCTCAGGATCATATTATAATCCTCATAAAACCACCGATTTCATAGTTTATCAATAGCCATGTATTTTCGTACGTGATAAGTTTTGTCGTTCTGGCCAAGTCGGCCTGGAAAACGTCCTTCGTTCAAAAATGTCGTAAGTTTTTAATAAATCTAAAAAACATCCTTTTACCGTTACATACACATTTCCAATAGTACCTTTGACTGGTGTAAATATTTATTCGCGACTGTTGATATTTCTCGTTAGTTATAAATGTCAAGTGGAGTCTTTGATCGGGACTATAGCCCGGAGCAAAAAAGAAAAAAGTTCCGGTTCGCTGTCTAGACGTAAATACATAGTGTAACGAGCCCGTATTTCTACGAATAAACTGTGAATATATGTGAACTGGTGTAAAAACATTTAAATTTCATACATATTGTGATAAACTATACTGCAACTAAAACATCCAAGTGCAAACTGTGTTATCAAGATAATGTTCAGTGGTTAAAAAGTGGAAAAAACTTTTGAGGCTACCTGCCAAACAAACCGAGTATAGACTAAGACACAATTTCAACAAAACTAAGGCGGGTCAGTACTACCAACATAATAGTCCTATTAAGCTGGTTCACAATAATAGTTCATTTCAGTAAGCGACAGCGGCAAAAATGGATAACCTTCAATCTTTTTTTGAACAAATGAAAATAGAAATGTCAAAACAAACCGATGACATTATGGAGGATTGATGAAAAACTATTCTTTTAGACTTGAAATGCAGGAATTAAAATCAGAAAATGAAAATTAAAGGAAAAAATAAACAATCTTGAAAAATATAGAAGATACAACAACCTAATTTTATATGGAGTAAAAGAAACCGAAACATCGACTATCGACCTAATCGAAATAATCAAAAAGAAATTTGAACATGATTTAAACATTACTTTTGAAGATAGGGATGTGAACACGATCTATAGAATTGGCAAAAATAACACAAAAAACGGAAAAGAAAGGCCTATCCTCCTAACATTCGTGAACGCCTGGAAGAAAAACGAGATAGTGGTAAATAAAAAGAAATTGAAAAACTTGTATTTATCTGAAGACTACCCGAAAGAAATATTGGACATGAGAAAGAAACTACAACCAAAATTGGAAGAGGAAAGGAAGAAGGGCAATTATGCATACATAAACTACGACAAGCTAATTATTAAACAGGGCAAACCAGGTAACGAAAAACGCAAAAGGAAACATCAACCTCGCCTAACGCAATAGAGCACCCTCACAAACAACAACTGTCAACAAAAACAGCTCGGTTAAATGCATTCGACAAATGAGGAAAGAAGTAATTCTTACCTTCTGCCAATGTGCCAACCGTTAGAATCTATAGATAGCATCAGCCACCGGAACAAAACATTAAACAACGAGAACTAATAGATAAAAGAAACAAAACATTCCCCAATCCGACTTGTCATCGTGGGGAATCAGACTACAACCCTCCACCAAATAGAGAAATAGATCATAGGTATGAAACAACACTCAAAATCTGCAATTATAATGTAAAATCGCTAGGATCAAAGAACATTCCTTGAATTGACTAATGCTCTAAAAATATTAACTGGGACATTATAGGCCTTGCAGAAGTCCGAAAAATGGGATTAAGATAGAAGAGAAGCGACCTTATATTTTGCTATATTGGCGAAACTAAAGGACTAATGGAGTGGGATTCCTTATAAGAAAATGTATAAAAATAACATCATCAACTTTATAGGAATCTCTGAAAGAGTAGCACTTCTACAAATGAAGTTTGATTGCTTCTCTTTTTCAATAATCCAAGCATATGACGACAGAAATCAACAGAAGAAGAAATTGAAAATTTTTACAAATACATTGAATTTGTCACACAAAGACAGAAGGAAGCTCATTGTCATGGGAGATTTCAACGCGAAAATAGGATTCCAAAAACAAACTACTATCCAGTAATGGGAAAATATGGTTAGGAGGCGGAATGATAGAGGGGAACGGTTTAATTTATGCTCATCAATATAAACTATCCATAATGAACTCATTTTTCAAAAAGAAAGCAAGCTCTAGATGGACATGGTTATACCCACCAAAAACTAAAAATGAAATAGATTTTATTATGATAACCCACAACAAACTTATAACTAATATTGAGGTACTTAAAAAGTTGAATTCTCTTCCGATCATAGATTAGTGAGAGCAACATACTTTTGAGTAGTCCAGTAAAGAGCAGAAAAACCTATACAACACCAGCTAATATCCCCAAGACAGAAACAGAAATAAAGTCTACATCGGAAATCTACAAAAACATAAAAAATATAAAAACAGACAGCATTGATATTCAAACATACTACAATATCCTGGAAAAAGGCATAAAGAAGCTTAAAATACAAAACCAATATGTATCCCCACCAACACAATATCTTCTCAAAAGACAAATAGAACTTTTAAAAAGGCGCAGGAACTACTACACAAAAGAACAAAACTAAAGATATGAAAACAGAACTAAGCAGAATATACAAAGAGACTAATAGATCAATCCGTAAGGACTACAACAACCACAGATACAGAGATTATTACAAGGAACATTAAACATTTTAGAAGTGCCAAAAAAAGCATACAAAGAATTAACTACACACAAGTCCTGGATTCGAAAACTTGAAAATAACTCACTAAAAACAAAATCCAGAAAAGATGTAATAAATCACGCTACTAACTTCTACAAAAACTTATATAGTAAACAAAATAACCCCGAAATCATATCGCAAACAACCCATACGAACACGACAGATCACATCAGACAAATTGAATACTCCGGAGTTTATGATCATATGAAAAAGCTGAAAGCCGAGAAGAGTCCCGGCCCAGACGGAATATAATGAGGCACTTAAAATAGGGGCACCCATTTTAACATATCATTTTACGCGATTGTTCAATAAGATACTAGATGAAGAAAAGGTACCAAAACAGTGGTGTACATCGGATATAATCCTTCTCTTCAAGAAAGGAAATCCCTTAGATATAGGGAATTACAGGCCCATAAGTCTGCTGGCAAGTATTTATAAACTATTTTCATCCATAATCTTAAAGAGAATATCTGACGATATTGATAAGCAGCAACCAAAAGAAAGGCAGGATTCAGATCAAGCTTCAGCACAATGGACCACATACAGACATTAGAGCAAGTCATAGAAAAATACAGAGAATACAATAGACCTCTGTATGTGGGTTCATTGACTATAGCAAAGCTTTTGATAGCATTAGTACTGGCAATCTGGAACCTTTACAATATTCAAATATCAACCAGAAATAATCAATGTTTTGAAATATATCTATACAAAAGACGAGCAGATTAAATTAGAAACTAGAGGCGACGAAATAAACATAGAACGGGAGTTGACAAGGTGATCCTCTTTCCCCGAAGCTGTTTATAGAGTCCTTGAAACTATCTTCAAAAACTAGACTGGAAGAACAGCGGAGTGTACATAAACGACAATACTTAAACAATCTGAGTTCGAGATGAATGTGTGAGACTGAAAGACTTAGACGAAATGATGAGATACTGGACTGGAAAGTTCCAAAATCGGCCTTGAAATGAATTAAATAAAACGAAATACTAACGAAAATCGGGAGCGCCAGATAGTGATAAAAGTAATAATATAGAATAGTCAGGCAATACATATACTTGGGCAAACAAATTTCCTTCAAAACTTCAAATAACGAAGAAGAATGAAAGGAGAATCAACACAACTTGGAAGAAATTCTGGGCATTAAAAGAAATCTTAAAAGGCAATTAAGCTCACAATGAAAAGGACAATATTTGATACATGCCTGTTACCTTGCTTGCTGTATGGCTGCCAAACTTGGACCTTTACAAATAAAATAAAACAAAAATTAAAAGTAACCAAACAGCAATGGAAAGGAGTATGCTGAAAATTAGGAAAATACACAAAATTAGGAGCGAAGAAATTCGTCAAAAAACCAAATTAATGATGCTCTCAGGCACGCACTCTTACTCAAATGGAGATGGGCTGGACACATCTCACGATACCGAGACAGAAGATGGACCATTGAAACCACACGATGGAAAGGACCCATGGGGAAGAGAAATGTTGGTCGACAATTAAGACGGTGGGCTGATGATATAACACACGTCGCAGGAAACGACTGATACAAATAGGAGAGACAGGGAGTCATGGAAAAGGATGGAGGAGGCTTTACCCAAAGGGATCCAAACCTTGTACATAAATAATAATACTAACGGTAATTATAAGTAACCATTTTAAATTTAAGCAATTAAGTAGTACTAACAACATTGTAAAACATAAGCAAGTTTTGGAATAAATGGCTTTATTATTATTATTATTATTATTATTATTAAGCCGAGCAAAAAATTTATAAAATACGGTCCTCCTGTGCACTTCTTTGAGGCTTTGCGGCTTTATCTCGTATTATTTAAAAGTATATTTTATACTACACTAAACTTATGTGTGTTTAGGTCTGGCTGTGATTTATTCAATGCATTTAAATCCCTGAAAACAAAAATATAGTGTCACACATTTTATTACAGCAATAATCCAAATAATTTTGATTAAAGTCAAAATAACTTTATTCATATAGGTAAACATGTGATTTTATGAACGTCAAAAAAGAAGTTAAATTATTGTAAACTAGCTGGCCTGGCGAACATCGTACCGCCTAACAGTCGATTCTTTATTTTTTTTTAAATATTTATTCTGCTATTCGGGACACCGGTCTAGCTATCAAGATAAAAAAAGAAAGTTGATAAGACAAAAAATACATTATGTCAAAAAATAAAAAATTACCTTCCCGGAACCCCTCCACTAACACTTGAACTTTATGATATGGTATTAAAGTTCAAATTGACTTTTAAGTATTATTACGAATCTTTTGTATGGGAATATAGAAAAGTGTTGGTTTTAGACTTTTTCACTCAATTTTTTTTTATTTTTCTCTCCTCAAGAACCATCCTCGTACTTCAAGGAATATTATTTAAAAAAAATCAGACAAATCGGTCAAGCCATTTTCATGTTATGTATAACGGGGTTTCATTTTTATATAATATAGATTTACATTTACTACCAGTTCGCAAATCCAAGGTGTAGAGCGAGCAAGAAGTATTGGCAAGTACTTCTATGGCTCAAAACTTGGCGATTAAAAAGAGTGGCGGAGAGTTTATTGCCAGTTATTTTCTTACATTCTACGCCCTTGATTTGATAACTGGCAGTAAATGTAAAATTAGAAGCATTTAATATATATTTATTTTTAGACGTTCATAAGTGTACGTTGAGTTACCTATATGAATAAATGATTTTGATTTTGGTATATTAAACAATGACTATATTAAATTTCCTATTGTACAATGTAGTTTATTAATAACGAGATCCACATGAACTAAACACGTTCTATGGCAATAAAGTGTTGCACAATTGATTTCACAGCTCATAGTGTTAATTCGTTACAAATCTCGTGTTCTAGTTAATTAAAATGTTATGTTGTTGTTATGCGCACGTACCAACATTTATCAATCCAGCGATCATGTACAATAAAATTAAGTGAATCGTAAAATTCACCATAAGGAAACAATATGCGTTAAATAGTATGAGATGTGTTACACGAAAAAACTAAGATTTTTGAACTCTACTATATTTAAATTGGCAAAAACACTAGTTATTTAAAATGTCAATGGAAATTGAATTCGCTTAACGTCTTGACGCTTAACAGCCCTGCGCCGATTTTTCTGCTTTGTCCAACGCGTGGTATTCCTAATCAGGTTCGGTAAAGCTCCAATGATGTCCTGGTTGCGTTGATCACAACATCATAGTCGCCACTTTTGTTTCCTAAGCCTGAATCATTACTATCACAATCAACATGATACTGGATCGTATGATAATGATACCATTTTTACAATCAGACACTGCTCGTGTTAGCCTTCTGAAACACATATCATAATTGAGGAGATCTCAATTATGACGTGTGTTTCAACTATGTCTTGCTGAGCAAAAAAGGCGGCTCACTGCGTCTATTAAGAAATACCAAGAAAACAGATGCAGATCAAGATGAAAGGTAGACAGAGTTGGATAAGAAGGGGTAAATAACGTGGCCCATGCCCCGAATTCACCAATATTCGGGTACATTTTAAGATGAATAAAAAGTTAATTCAGAAATATTATTTCGATCTCATGTGTTGGGCGATAAAACAGTTCAAAAACCTATTAATTGGCGTGTCGTGAATGGTTTTACGTGTAATGGCGTTTAGCGTAACGAACCGAGTAATTATGTTATTGCTAACTGCGTTATTAGTGGTCGTAATGAGTCGATTGAATCATTATCAATTTATGCTATAGTGACTCCCGCCTACGGCTTTTCGCAGATAATTTAATAACTCCTAAGAAATTTATCCGTAATTTCTTTTGAAAAGTATAGTTCCCGGTAAGTTGATTAGTGTATTTAGATTCGGAGATGTAAATTTGTCGAATCCCGGCTTTACCTTAAAACAGGTCCGAATGTTTTCTACATGTTTTCATCACTCGGCAATGGTGTACCATTCAATAATGTGATAATTGTTAATTTGCTAGGGGTGGGGTTTTTTAATTAATTTAAAACGTCGTGATTTGAGAAATCAATGAAATTAGGTACAAATATTTGGCATTAATCAGTAACGCCACTTAAAAAATATATTAAAATTCACTGGGAACTGAGACATTATCATTAACATCACGCATGTCATATTATCAGTTTTTATTTTTATTTTTAAGGGGTCCAAAGCCATGTGCCTCCTTAACTTGGGGTACCTACTACATCAAAACGGAAAGAAAAAAATTTGGAACTGTTTTAGGTGGAGCTGTGATTCGACAATTTTACCGTATTTTTTTATCTGCATAGATACAAAGTTGCAAATTTAAATACTCCATATAATTAAAAAAATAAAATAAAAACAAAATATGTTTATTATGGAACATAAGATACAGGTATTACTTCTTCCACGTCATTTAATTTGAAACTGCAGGCATCCCTACTCTTCGGCAATAATAACTATTGTGCTTAACATAAAACATTGGTAGCTAATTTATTTCGCTTTTCTAGTTTGTAAATAACTTAGTCCCTGGAGATTTGTCCTCAATATAGCAGAATTAATTTCAAATTGCTAACCTACTGTTTATAAGAGAAAATGGTAAACAATTTATTCATTAGTTTAGTTATTGCTTCAAAACAATAATGAACCTAAGTTTTTAATGAAGTGTAATGCTTCAGTGGCATATGGTTAATTAATGTCTAGGGCGTAGTAGTTTCTGGGTGTGATTTTTGCCAAAACAATACTAGATCCTTGATCAATTTCTTGCAATTTGATAAGAGATTAATTAACAATTTCGTATCATATAAAAAAAGTAAATTACCTAATTAGGAAGTGGCGAAAATACCTTGTTGGGTTCGAATCAGCTAAAACATTAAAACATGTATTATCAACACACAAATATACAGTACTAACCTGTCTTCGTTTTCTTAACCTTCATAGTAATAATAATTATAGAAATGGTTAAATAGAAAGTTTAGTCCCAGTGGCAGTGTACCTGTAATGCTGGCAGCATTTCTTCGCTGTATTGCGATACTTTTTAGTTGAGCGAGGAAAGCACCAGCTCTGGGGTCACCGGTACTATCTACTAGGCGCCAACTTAAATCTTTAATTAGCGCCTGTGCACTTGAACCACGGCCCAAGAGTCTCTACTCCAAAGGGAACAAAATCAAAGTTTGAGGAAAGACTTATTTTTGAGCCGTTTATTATTTTCCGTTTAAAATTATTATTTAAAAAATGGACAGAAATGTGTGTTGCACTGATAAATAAAGAGATCGTATTTCATTGTATTTTGTTTTTTTAAATAAAATGCTGACTGCCACAGTCCAAAAACGTTTTATGAAAAAATTTTAGTAAATGTCCTATGAAGTTCATAAGTTTACTAATAATAATAAAACGTGCAGAGAAGTTAGAAATTTTGTATTTTTTTTTCTGAAATCCGGATGTAGTAATTGAAAGTTAAACCTTTGAAAAAAAATTCTTTCTGAAACAAAATAAAGTTACAAATTGTTTAAATGCTAGTCCCCACACTATTATAAATTAATGGTATTTCAATTTCCATCTCTCCCTTGCATTAGTCTAAATTAATTTGTATGGTTATCGTCACAGTATTGCGCACGTAAACAGTGATTCATTGTTAGAAGGCGTTACTTTTCACGATCGCCCCCGCATTATACGCTCGCTTGCCCACCCAACTATCCATATCGCACGAGTATCAGTAATCACATATATTTACATAAATATAGAACATTAATTGAATGATAATTTTGACATTTTGTTTGTAAATATTTTATGTGTTGATATGCGAGGAAGCTTCGTACGTACGTTTAATTGACTTTAGATACAGTTCCGAAAACTTTTTGGCAGCTGGTGATGAGTGAAAACATGTACCTATTAAGAAAAACGCAACATCAGATTTGTATAAAATTGCCATTTAAACTTCTGATAATAAAGTTTTTTTTAAATAATATTTTTGATAAATACTTCTTAAAGCTTAACTGTAAAACTATTATTATATGCCCTGAAGTGTCAGACGTCAATTTTTTAAAAAAGTTTTAAACTAATTTTCTTTTTTGTTTGTTTCTCACATAGACACAATACACTTTTGTATCCTAAACAAACCTTTTTATCTGTGCTGACATTTGAGATACCTGTCCGTCTGTTTGCGCTGTTCACTTTGATATATACATGTTCATACTGACACTTTTACTTAGGGTTGTAGCTAAACAAAAATCTTTGCTTCGATAGTACTCCACTATAAGTTTAGTGACTTTAGAACGTAAAAAAAGTTATAAAAATATAGTTTTTAACTTAAACAATAAATGTTTTATAGTTACAGTAAAAATATTTACGATTATATCTCCAAAGCTTTAAAGGCCCTCGAATATCCAAAATTAATTAATTCTCTTTAGATTATGTTCACAAACGCTCAAATAGAGTTAATTAAGAATAATTCTCTATTTTAATTATAAACGACTTTTAGGTGCTTCTACGTTCATGGTATCCGAATTTCAAAACATAAATATATATATGTAATTAGTAATTACAATAGAGAAATTCGTAGAATTCGTTAATACAATATATTTTCTATTCTACAAGGCTTTTTTTATATATATTGCTTTTGTTTTAAGCGCCGATTTCTTACGTTAGCTTTTCACTTTTTCACAAAATGCGCAACATTTTGTTTCATACAAGTCGTGTAATCTAATCCCGAAGATGACGGGCCTTGTCACCCTTGGGACGACGTGTACCCCCCACTATGAAAGCGTAGCTATATTCTACTTACATAAAAACAGATTCCACGCCATCGGTAGACTAGGTACTAATACTGACAACCCATTTCAACTGAAAGTTTATCTTATTTATATCACGCTAATATAGCGATGACTTTGCGTTTTTTTATAACCGGGAAAGTAATAATTGAGGTAACATCAGTGCCTCAAGCCAATAGAAAATTATTCGATTCCTTAATTAATATTTATTGTTGTTATTCATAAGCCCCGACCACAAGGCTGCATTTATTTCTAGAATTGAAAATAACTTTGTTTTTCGCGTTAATCGTTATGCAAAGACTTCGTCTCATTTGTTATTATATGAAAATCTATTCAAACATCTTAATTTAAATGTAAAAGACGAAAGCGTCATCAAGGGAAAAGAAAGAGAGAGAAAAATGGTTCGTAATAAAGTACTTTTTCTTGGCTGGTAGCGCGCCCCCGGTAGCGCATATCGCTCTTATCCTGGTATACAAGCCTTAAACAGGAATAATGAAAAAGTAAGCGTATCTCGGAGAGTGAAATTCACGGATCGCTTGCATCAAATATTAAAACTACCGAGTGTGAATGTTCAGTAACATTCCTTGTTTTGTTGTATAGGTAAATCGGGTAAAGGGTTATTAAAATAAAAAAATATTTTTTACGTAAATTATAGTTTAGTCGCGCTACTGATCTTTATAATTTTTGAATATTAAAGCAGCCTTTAAACTCATTTTGTGGATACAGCAGTTTAAAGCATGCCATTTCCTCCAAGTTTTCTTTCAACACGTGATTGGGCGAACGCACAATAGGACTGAAAATAACTACTAAACCACTAAGCTAACTGTTAAAACATCTGTGCTTATTCTACTATTAGATAGCTATATGACAGACTATCTATGTCATAGATTGTATGTTGAAAATCATTGCACACAACAATAATGTAACTTTCACTTGTGTCGCAAAATTAGCCCGTTTTCGGCCAGCGCTAAACAAACCGCAAGAATTAGCCGCAAACTTATCTTTTCTTTACAATCTTTTCGACTTTTTCTCGAGTCGTTCAAAAGTTAGACATTTCGGTAACTTTTAGATTTTTGTCATTTTAGCATTAAGATGATGAAACAGAACGCTTTAAAGTACTTTGCCGTTCATGCATATTAATTAATGTTCTTTTATCTCCCGTTTGTTTATCAAGTTTGTGTCATTAATAAGACGTAAAACCGGCGGCCATTAAGCATTATGAATACACTAAAATGGGTTATTTTAACAAAACTTTCGCTTTTATCTGTTTTGAATAACCGTATCAGTTTACCGATTAAAGTTACACAGTGGTAACATATTTTAAAGAAACAATGTCGTGACGGGCAAACGGGTAGGAGGTTCATCTGATGTTAAGTGATACCGCCGCGCATGGACACTCACAATGCTAGAGGGCTCGCGAGTGCGTTGCCGGCCTTTCAAGAATTGGTACGCTCTTTTATTGAAGGACCCTAAGTTGAATTGGTTTGGAAATACTTCAGTGGGCAGCTAACCAGCGGTTCCACATAGTGGTGGTGCCGCCTTAAGAAACGCTCAGTTGTGGAACGACGGACGTCGAGGTGATACGGGTGGAATTTCTATTCTGGCTCGACGTCCGATGATGAAACTCAGATGCTGTATAACCGAAAGCGCGCAGTACTCTTAAATATATCATAGATCAATAAATTAATGAATATATTCCATTTAAAACTAAACCAATAATCAAATACGTCGACCGAAACAAGAGAAACCTGACAATTATAGCTGATTCAATTTGGATCGGATTTTGGATTTTTTATCGGATTAACGAAATCCCGTACCGTTAGTGGATTTGTTCGATTACTTTAGTTTCGTTAATTAGTATAGAACTTTATTTAAAATGTTAAAATATCTATACAATTGAGAGCGCTGGTGTATTTTCTATAGTTTTCTGGCAAATTCTTTTGTTGTGGAATCTCTTTTAGACAAAGAAATAAACACCTAGAGTCATAAATGTTCAAATATTATCATAGTGGTGTAATTAGATTGATAAATTAATTACGAATAAGAAGGTACTGTTTCACGCTGTCTGAAAAAATTAAAAAGAGTCACGTAAGACGTTTCCGGTTTAATCCATATTCCAATTTCGGCGGATTTCCGCAGATTAATATTTTCTCATTTTCAACGTTTTGTATTATTATGAGATGAATTTTGCCTCGCATATTGTATTGCAGATAATTTAGGTTTAAATTGCTTTGTATCATATATGTATATTGTATATGCTTGGTTGTTAACTCGATAATTTTAAGAGTTACAGATTTTTTTTATATTGCGTAGTAAATTATTTAAAAAGGCCTTATAATGTCACGCTTTGAATGAATAACCGTGTGTAAAACAGGGTGCGACAGCTAGTCTTTAATATATATTAACTTCACTTTCGTTCTATGAAATTTTTGTACTTGATTTCGCTGGTCGTGTCCACATGTTTTAGGGACGGCACCGCTTTTTATATTTTTGTATGTTTGTCAATTTATATCATGTGTTTGTTCTAATTTTGTGGTCCAAATAAAATATATATATATAGGTATATATATATTTATTAATTACAGAAATACATAGATTATCCTTACTGACTATGCCAATACAATTATGTCGAAAGTGTCGGAGACATCATTCAGTAAGTGCAACGTCTTTGATAAAGGGGATCTGTGCAACAGACTGGTTCTGGCCCTTGGTATCGCAAACAATCGGCCTTTGCTGTCGCACATATCCCCTTGGTAGGTACAAAGAAACCGAGTTCTTGAAGATCAGTTGGGTTGCTCACCACCCGCAAGACTTTCAGTACGTAGTAGGCCAACTGTAAGTCCCGTCTGGTTTCCAATTTATTGTACCCCATTATCTAATATATAGGTAAAATATTTTTAGTTCACCTGTATTTGTTCTTGCGTATTTTTTTTTCAAAATGTCTGTTTAAGTTTGTAATTTTGGCTAATGTATTGTGTAACTGAATATCTCATTGATTTCCAGCATGGTGCACAGTCTCACGGTTGACGTGTTACATGTCATTTCGGTGATAGAGTAGCCTATTTCCTTGGAATCTTATGACGTGTTGGGTAATTTTTGTCACAACTCAAAAAGGAAATACCACTAGATTTTATTACACTGGATGTAGAATGAAATAGAAATAGTATCGGTTCAAAACGCATACATTCATTTTATTCTTTCGCTAGAAATTTCAAGTGCTTTACAGCAAGCATGAGTGGCGAACACGCTTGCTGTGAAAAATGAAACGTTGATTTATAATATTTTTTTATTTCTCGGTTTGTTGCAGTCCACCTTGACTTTTTACTCTTATTAAAAATGCATATTTATTAAATTTAATCGCTTGCCCAATTTATTTTCTATTAAGTAATTATTATATTTAAATTAAAAGATAAAACGTTTTGTAAGTGTTGTCTTAAAAGGTGCAACCTATCAATCTATTTATACATTGGGTATCCACAAATATATTTAATCCATATCGATATATCAATATATAATAGAAACGTCGGCTCTCTGTTACGGAAATGGCCACCGACTGCTGACTCATCTAAAATCTTAACAAAACTGTAAAGTTGTTGGGCCGACTTCACTGATTGATAGATATATTTTCTTTTCAAACTTTTTCATATAAACCACCTTACTGACACACGGTTCTCAAGATTACTGGACATATAAGATAGTTTTTACTGTAGACATACCTATGAAAATTATTACAAGGAACAACACACGTTTTTGTAATTGCTATAGTTTCCGTCATTGTAATTAAAAATCGTCTAAAACTAATTAATTGTGTGTAAATATACACACAAATAAACAAATTAATTTAATTTCACGACTTAAAAGACATCGCTTGCAATTTACTTAGGTGATAGTAAAGTGCATTAGCGCTCGTGCGGCCTTTTTATTGGGTTTAATAGGTGCCCCAACTGTCAATATTAGATGTAGTTATAATGCAATAATTATTCCTAATTTTCTGTAGAATCTGTATATATATTTAATTGAACCTTCTCACCTGTGTGTATAGCGTTTGGTGAAGTCATCAATCTCTTACTCGTCTGTTTGTTTGTGAAAAGTTTTCCCGGGCCCTTTCGGCTGAGCACGCATAATGAATATTGATTTTCCATTTTTTTTGTTTTGGAACTTTCAATCTGTTGTGATTTATTGCGGCCTACCGCAGATACGATTCAATAAGGTTCCTTGCCTATCGCTAATAGAATCCTCACTTTATTAGTAATAAGTTTAGTTTAATAATGTGTTTGTTAAACCCTTTAATTATCAACATAGCTTTAAATGCATGATGTTTTGCTCCCTGGACAATACTTAAAATATGGCATAACGGCTTACAAGTTTATGTTTTTTTTTGCGGGTATTTGCAATCAGCTAAGGCTATGAGCGAATTTGTTCTGTGGTGCTGTCATGTGGAGTGACTTCCCATTGGAAGCATCTACTCATCCTCTATCTAGAGCTACTGCCGGTTTTCTAGCTCTAGAATATGGTGACGTTTTAGTCGACTCACATACTGTCTAATGGTGAGATGGCGAGCAAATTCGTTCGGGTGACAGCTTAACCGCTCATTGTATTTAGCTGCCAGTCTCCGGATTTCCTCTTTGATAGTTCTCATTTTAGGGTGTTCGTGAACTTCGTTGTTGGTTATGTACCATGGTGCTTTTGCAACTGATCTTAGGATCTGGTTCTGTTGTCGCTGGAGTATATTTATGTTGGTATCACTTGCGCTGCCCCAGTTGGAGGCCTTTATTGTTAAGAAGTTGGTTTCTAGAGAAAGTCTTGAGTTTCTTCCTAGCATCCAGTAAAGGTTGTTGTACCTACTTTAGCTCCTGCTTTTTACATTTGATATGGTACCTCCACGTTAATCCACGATCAATATGATTAAGGTCCTTCAATCATCACCGGACATCAAGGCAGAATACAAAATACCATCCGTATCACCTCGATGTCCGTTGGTCCACAACTGAGCGTCTTTTAAGGCAGTTTTGCCGCGCACCACAACTATGTGGAACCAGCTGCCCACTGTAGTATTTCCGAATCAATTCGACTTAAGGTCCTTCAAGCGTACCAGTTCTTAAAAGGCCGGCAACGCACTTGCAAGCCTACGTGCAATGTGAGTGTCCATGGGCTTATCACTTAACATCAGGTGAGCCTCCTGTCCGTTTGTCCCCTGTTACATTTAAAAAAAATATGAAACGATATAAAATAATTTTCGAAGCCTTAAATATAAAACCTTTGTCTTAAATAAACTTTTGAATTAAATTCAATCATTTAATCCACATATCCACTTTTGAAGTGCGATATTAAAGTGAAAAATGATTTCCATAAAACTATATACAAATAACATTGGGTCTATATTTTGACTGTACAAATTTATACAACCTCAAAGGGTTGGCACACCGTTAAATTTATCTCGCGCCCGTAAAGCGGAGGTATAAAATGTACGTCAAATTTCGTAGAGTTTTATCGCTTTTGTTCTAGCAATTAAAGATTTTGCGATACTATTGTTACTTGTCGATATAAATAAAATTACCTTTGTTTATGTAACCCGTAATTTATACATCTTATACTTACCTGATGCTACGCGTTTGTTGCTTCATTAGTATTTTGTCTCCATAAGCCAAGTGAAGCATGACGATTGCCTGCATTTACAATTACATTGAGATCCAAAACCTGGCGATTAAAAAGAGAAGCGGAGTTTCTTGCCAGCTCTTTCGCCCGTTGTATGTTGTACATTAGCATATGTATGATGGAATCTCATTACAAACATAAATCCTCCACGTAATTCTGTTGAGCTTCTAATCTTCTAGTAGAACTGCTCGAAGTGCAACCTCGTTCTAGGAACAAATCGTATGCAATTCAGAAAACTTTAAATAATTTATTTAAAATACCGGCTTCCTGGCAGCCGGGGCTTAGGCTGCTAGTCTTTTAAACTGAATTCTCCAATCCTTTGCGTAACGTGTACAGTCAGAACATATCAAAACTTACAAACAATACGCAGCTTTATATACACTGTTATCATAGCTCTAGTAGATAATGAAGCTCGTTACCCCCACATGATGTCTATACGAGGCCACAACCTGACACCGACTGCCAAGAGACTGCCATTATATTAATTAGTCCCAGCGCCAAATTGACGTGGCGTCTCTAAGCCCATATTACTTACTATATTGATGTATTGACGTACATTGCTTCCATAAATTCAAGGTATATTGCTACGATCTAATTGGAGTAATGCAAGTGCACGGGGTAGACAATTCTCCGCCTCTTCTCGTTGCACACCCTTGATGGAGAACTGGTAGTCAATTTAAATCTATACTAATATTATAAAGAGGAAAGATTTGTATGTAAGTATGTTTGTTGATTTTAAAAATTCTTTCAACATTCTTAAATTTACACTATCACTGATTAATATAGGCTATTTTAATTGCAAGAAAAAATTAAGGATATATATTCTAAACCTCAGTGAAATGTTTTTAAAAATTACCCGTTGATATAATTTTGTTTTCAATCATCAAATCCCGCAGCCAGCGATACACTTTTGCTAAATACATCCAGTCCACATTACATGCCAAACAAAAAAATGACCACCTCTGCCGCTAGTTTAGAATATTTTTTATTGACTGTAATTATAATAATGTACTTTGTTTGTTTTCAGGTAAGTCTCACAGTTCTAAATAAGTACGGTAAGGCCCAAAAATTCCATCTGAAATTCCGTAGCTGCGTATAAATTGGGAAGTCGAAAGAATCCTTTAATTGGTACGCTTGCTCCTGACAGTGGCATCGAAACTTCAAGAATCGAATTAACTATTGAACTCGGGAAGTTGAATTTATCTTCCAAACTTGAATTAGATAGATTGCCTTATCTTCCAATTATTTTCGGCTTTAACTTTTGAGTATAGGTAGTTGGGGATTTACTCGATATGTATTTTTTATTTACATATATCTAATATATAAAATTCTCGTGTCACAGTTCGTTCCCATACTACTCCGAAACGGCTCGATCGATTCTTATGAAATTTAATATTCATATTCAGTAAGTCTGAGAATCGGCTGCTATCTATCTTTCAAACCCCTAAGTGATAAGGGGTGTCTACCACAAATTTTTATTTTTTATTTTTTTGAAATAATTTTTTTTATTTTTTTATGATATAACATACAAAAATACATACAACCCCTAATTTCCACCCCTCTACGATCAACCCCCCCACGATTTTTTTGTTATTGTAGATAGTTTAGATATTTTTATTAGATAGATTTTTGTTGAACTAAAAAAAATTTTTCCTAGAAATAATATACATGGCAAAACAAACGTTTGCCGGGTCAGCTAATATTTAATATATTTTGAATATTCATTTCATTTCAATTTCGATCATCGCAGGCTAATTATGTTAGTGCTTCTATATGCTAGTCAATAAATAATTTAAAAAAATGTAATATATGTAACATATGTTATTTAAGAAATATCTTTATTTGTAGAGTAAATTGTTGTTCCGTTAATCTTTAAATAGTTCGATTAATAATTGGGTAGGGACACCCAACATGATCATTCAATAAAAACTTAAAAAAGTCTTGCACGGTTAACCGGATGCAGAGTTAATGGAAATCAGTTTTCTGAACCGCAAGCTGCTTATATTTCAACTTAAAATCCTGTATATTTCACGACAAAAAATCCATTTCGAATGATAATAGCCTCATAAACCGTCGGCTCCCGATTTTATTAGATTTACACATCTCTTGGAAAAGCTTGAATTATTCCCACTCTGATGGTTTTTCGTCTTACTTTAGGTAATCTGGGGATTACAACTCTGCGTTTAGGATCTGATTTTCTAGCTAAGAGCGTATAAACTGTCTTGTCAATAGTTTTGTTTTACATTTAAATATCAAAAACAAAATATTATCATGAAAAATTTCACATTTCAAGAAAAGAGTGTACCAATTCTTAAAAGGCCAACGCACTCGCGAGCGCTCTGGCATTGAGTGTCCATGGACGGCGATATCACTTACCATAAGATGAGCCTCCTACATGTTTGTTCGTTCTATAAAAAAAAATGTTCGAGCGTACAAAGTACACAATGTCAGAAGTTAAATTTCTTTGGCAAACTAATTTTTAACTTTCGTTCATATTTATACAAATCTAAAACTTTAGATTAACGAGACTTAGATAGACTTATTCTTATATTTCATAAATTCTCTTTACGAAATTTTAATTTTAAAAATAGAATTTCTATAAGGTCTCGACAAAAACGCTGCACATCTTCTTGACGTTTTTTTTTTAAATTTTACCCTCATGCGCCTTAAGAAGTTTCACTTCAAACAAAAACAAAATATACTGCTCAAAACAATTAGCGGAACAAGATTTTTCTCCTTTCTATTGCTTAAACTAAAATTAGATTTAAATTAACTTGTACGCTATTTTTTACCTTGTTAATTACTACAATTAATAAAAAAAATCAATTTGTATTTTTTTTATTAAAAAAAAATTAAAATGTGCATTGTAGACGAAAAACAAAGTGATGTCTTTGAATTTTCATTTCTTTCTAATCACAGAAAACACATTTTAAGTAGTTTTTTTCAATCTTTTGAATATTAATAGAAATTGAAGTGAGCCTTTTGAGTATTGTTATTCATTGAAGCGAGTGAGTTTAGGTCATAATGCCAGATCTGACTGAATTGCATGTCTCCCGAGCTATCGCTTTGCTTGAAGAGGGTCGAACTATGCGTTATGTAGGAAATGATCTAGGAGTAGCCCCTTCTGTTATCTACAGACTTTGGAAGCGATACCGTGAGACGGGAGAATACTCACGAAGGCGTGGTCAAGGTCGAAAGAGAAAACTACACGTTTGCAAGATCGCTACATCGTCAACTGTGCTTTACGTAACCGCACCACAATTGCAAGAGATCTACAAAATACACTAAGGACGGCTACTGGTGTAGAAATTTTCGACCAGACGGTAAGAAATAGGTTGTTGGAAGCCAATTTGAGATCACGCCGACCAGTTCGGGCTGTGCGTCTAACAATTCAACATAGACAAGCTCGCCGACAGTTCGCGCAAAATCACGCTAATTGGCAACTTCGACATTGGAGGCCAATGCTTTTTACTGACGAATCACGATTCCGTCTAACACGTTGCGATGGTCGTCTCCGTGTTTACAGACGCCCAGGCGAGCGATACAGTGCAGCAGCAGTCCAGGAATATGACAAATTTGGATGTGGCTCTGTGATGGTTTGGGGCGGAGTTAGTTTGGACGAGCGCACAGATCTCCTCGTTGTTCCCGGGCGCTTGTGTGCTCAAACTTACATTGAAAATGTGCTCGAAGATCATGTTTGGCCTGCAGCATATGGTATGGGCCCAGATTTTCTTTTAATGCAAGATAATGCCAGGCCGCATACTGCAGCCATTACGTCAGATTACTTACGACAGCAGGAAATCCGTGTAATGGAGTGGCCTTCCATGAGCCCTGACCTAAATCCAATTGAACAGGTTTGGGACTTGCTTGACAGGCGCATCCGGAAGCGTCCGATTGCACCTCAAACACTGCAGCAGGTCACTGAAGCTTTGATTCAAGAATGGGAGCGAATTCCACAAGAAGATATTCGGAGGATCATACGAAGCATGCCGCGTCGTTGTCAAGCCGTGATTAGGGCTCATGAAGGCCACACACGTTACTGAAAGTCACTAAAGACGAATATTCAAACGATATAAGAATATTTCTTTGATGGACCTTTTTTATCACCAATTAGTTTTTCGTCTACAATGCACATTTTAATTTTTTTTAATAAAAAAAAAATACAAATTGAATTTTTTTATTAATTGTAGTAATTAACAAATTAACAAGGTAAAAAATAGCGTACAAGTTAATTTAAATCTAATTTTAGTTTAAGCAATAGAAAGGAGAAAAATCTTGTTCCGCTAATTGTTTTGAGCAGTATATATTAATTAAATACGCGAGTTGGATGCCCACAGGTTGGGTCTCTTCACAATTTTTTTTTTATTTTTCAATTTGAATAAAATAGAGCAGTATTAAGTTAACCTACGACGGTAATTTGTCTACTTGAAAATTAAAGACAGAACTCGTGTAAACCAAAGTTAATAGTCGTCAGTTTCTTACGACGTAGATATATACTTCTGGACACATCTATTGGCCCACCTTGCATTTTCAGTTTCTTTTGGTCCTACCTAAAAATTTATATTAGGTCGTGTAAAAAGTTTTATGCAGTTTTGAACCTGATACATTTTACCGATTTTTCGATCGTATTGTTTTAAATTTGAATTAAGAATACCACACCACATGGAGATACGCCTAACAAGTCGGGTATGCGCCTTGATGAAGTCATTGATTTTTGAATAAAAAACGTGTTTTATCAAATAAAGGTTTAATTTAATGACGCGTGTTGCCTCCATGGGCATCTACGACAGCTCTCATACGATTAGGCATAGAGTTTATCAACCGCTCTATGAAATTTTGAGGGATCATCTCCCATTCCTCTTCTATGGCAGTTTTCAATTCCTGCATCGTCTGGGCAACTGGCTGACGAGCCCTAACACGTCTTTTTAGCTTATCCCACATGTGCTCAATGGGGTTCATATCTGGGCTTCTGGCTGGCCAGTGCATAACTGCGATGTTCACATCCCGAAGATATTCTCTGACGATGCCGGCCGTATGGACTCTTGCATTATCATGCATAAAAAGGAAATTTGGGCCCACATAGTCCGTGTATGGCATCACCTGAGGTTCTAAGCACTCAAGAATGTACCTTTCAGCATTTAATGTTGGCAGCCGTGGTCCCGTAACAACCTCAAGTTGAGTTTTGCCGCTCGCGGATATACCGCCCCAGACAGTCCATGAGCCACCGCCATAAGCAACCCTCTCTTCAAAGCAGCATTGTGCAAAACGCTCTCCCTTACGTCGGTAGACCTTCTTCCTTCCATCATTGCCATGTAACGCAATTTTAGACTCATCAGAAAAGAGTACACCGTTCCAATGCTGCTGAGTCCAATTTAAGTGTGAGCGCGCGAAATGAAGGCGCGCTCACACTTATACAGTGCGGTTACGTAAAGCACATTATAATCTTCTCCGAACAGTTCGAGCGCTCACATTTACTCCATGGAAGTCGCGAAGTTGGTTTTGTATCTCAATGGAGGTAAGGTGACGATTTCTCAAGCTGGTCGTCACGATGAATCGATCCTGCCTTTCAGTTGTGACCCGAAATAGTGGCCTTCCTTGGCGACGAACAAAACCGCCAGTCTCTAGGTATCTCCGATAAACGTTTCGGACCGCAGATCGACATAAATTAAGTTGATCACTCACATTTCTTTGGCTGTGTCCGACCCGGATAAGTGCCACAGCTTGGGCGGCGACTTCAGGCGAAGTATCCATAGATTATTGATAGAACCTCATCTTAATGTTAAGAATAAGTAATGTTTGTTGCAAAACCAAAGAGAAAAATCACACTTTCAAGAATTAAATCCAACTAAACCAATAAAATCAAGTTTACTTAGTATTCGATTGTTTGATATCAATGAGCAGGCTCCAAATTGTGTTTTGTTTCTTTAAATTCTGTGTTCGAAATTAAAAAAAAATATATTAATTGCAATTATGAATGTACCAGGTTCAAAACTGCATAAAAACTTTTTACTCGTCCTAATATAAATTTTTAGGTAGGACCATAAGAAACTGAAAATGCAAGGTGGGCCAATAGATGTGTCCAGAAGTGTATAATACAGATATAACCATACCATTAATTAACAGTATAAACATGGCTAGTTCAATTAAATACAGTCTATAAACAACTCAATTCCAAGCACTTGACACAACCCCTGAATCTTTGTTAAATAAATAATTATCAAGTTGGATCTCTGGACAGTTTACTCAAGTAATCGTGTTGGGAGTGATTAGTACCTGTGAGGGGACCACCTGACCACACAACATTGCTGTGTAATTAACGACTCATTTTTGAACGAAGAATAAGTCCACTCCTAGGGCTTTTAATACCACTTTGGAAAGTATATATATTTATTAACTTTCTGGAATGCATGAAAATGTCGAATGTCGTGACAGAAAGGGTGGAAGTTCGAATTTTGCATTTGTGGTGTACTAGTGTGTGATTTAGAAAGTAATATTTTTCAACTTCTCGATAGCTAGTAAGTTTAGGGACAATCAAAAGATATCTTTGTGCATTCAAAACCTAATATTAAATTCGATCACCTCCGAATTTAGTATTAATGCCGAGCTACGATTGTAAAGACAGGTAGAGGACCTGACCCTTGAATAATAAAAGAATTTGTTATAATAGGAGGAATGTCGAAGGGTAAACATATTTTCACTTGTGATTATCAAAAATATTATCTTTGTTTATTCTATCTACGCGAGTATATAATGTAATTAAAATAACATTTATTTTATTAATTACAATAAAATAAATTTTATTTTGTTTTACAAACTTGCTCAATAAGTATACGATTGCTTAATGTTCTGCAATATAGAAACATATTATTTAGAAATAAGTACATATTATTAAAATTATCAAATCTGTCAATGGAGTATGGGGTTAAGGATTTTGTTTGTTTCGCCGGTAATCGAACTCCGGATTTTAACTACGTGTCAAGGTAGCGGTCAACACACTGTTTTCACACTATTCTCCCAGTTATCAAAGTTTAACATTATAAAATAATACTGTTTATAATCTTATAAATCATATAAAATAATATCTTTCTTTAATTATGCCTGTAGGCACATTAATGAAATCCCCTTTTCTCTTACAAGGTCTCAGCGTTGTAAAATGTTTATCCTGAAATTTTTATCATATTCTCGAAGAGATTCGTTTACCCGAATGTTTTGTACACACATGCTCTAATGACCAGCCCTGAGCGGCCATGTCTGCTTGCCGAGATTAATTTTATTAAATTTGTGTTTTTTTCAATGTGTACGTTTCAAATAATTAGGAAAAATTATGTTTTAAAAATTGAGTTTGTATTTCACTTGTCATAATTACGTAATTGAGTGAAATTTTAATTTTATAACTAAAATGTTCTTACAAAATATAATTATGAATGGTTATGCTATCTATTCTGTATTTGGAAAGACAAAAACAAATGATTATAGGGAGACCCGGAAAAAGGCTTACAAAATTACAATGTAGGGTGAAATATGACATACAACAGATATGGGAAGAACCGTTTTATTAATGGCGGCCGCATTGTGAAACGAATTTTCAAATTGCCATACGAATGTTATTAATGCGATACGATTAATGTGGAAAATTTAATCTTACATCAATAATTTATAAGACCATAACAATTGTTTAGTGGTAAATCACACGACGGCATTTGTGGACAATTTATATATAAATACTAGCAAACGTTTGTTTTGCCTATATTATTTCTAGGAATTTTTTTTAGTTCCTTTAAAAATAACTATCTACATCTAAAAAATAGGGGTTGATGGTAGAGAGGGGAAAATTAGGGGTTGTATGTATTTTTGTATGCTGTATCATAAATAAAAACAAAAAAAAATCTAAAGAATAAAAAAAAATTTGCTTATCACTTAGGGGTTTGAAACATAGATAGTAGCCGACTATAGTAGTAGCCGAATAGATAGTATTCAGACTTACTGAATATGCATAAAAATTTCAAAAGAATTGGTCGAGCCGTTTTGCAGGAGTATCCCATACTACACGACATTGTGACGAAAATTTTATATATATAGAGATATTAAGCTTACTGATATAACTGAGCAGCCTAGTGGTTGTTAGGTTAGCCTATTTGGATCCCGAGCGTATTAACATATTTTTCTTTTTATGTACTCGATTAACACATGCAATGTATGTGGGGCAAAGAAGGCTTTATCTACTGGAATATAAAGGTTGGGGACGGGACTTTTGTTTTATATATTTCTGATTAAACTCTAGAAATTGGACATTAATTGTTTTTTGTATAAAAGTATTCAATATTAAAACCTACTCTGTTATTATAAGACGGAATTATACAACAATAGTAAGAAGCCTGTTTCTTCGCATCTAATCGGAACGAAGCTTCAATAAAAATATTTCTTTTCTTATACCAATTAAATTGTCTACAAAGCTTTCAGTCTCTACCAATTACTATAAATCTTACAGTATTGTAATTCTTGAAAAGCTCTTATTTTTCCTTCATACTTATAAGAGTTTTTGCTTGCATCGATTACGCTTTTCCTGATAAAAATAGCTAAGAAGCTTTTAAACGCTACCGAGATCTATTAAGCTACTTAAGTAGGATTTTATTATTAATATCTGATTGGTAGAAAAATTATTCATGACGTTCCCTGGTTGCTTTGTAAGTAAATGAAATTTTGCAGTAAGTGATAGTTTATGAAACTGCTGTATATAATGAGACTTATAAAATGCGACTATTTAAAAAGGTTATTTCAATATGTCCACGCTCTTTTATTTATTAGGTTCCCAATATACAATCAGTAGGTATGTATCGCAGCAGCATCGCAGAACGAGCGCGGCCAATGATTAGATTATTGGCATTCGTCATATTCTATAGAAATTTGACGTTCCTATAAAAAGTAATAATATATAAACTCTTTGGTAATACAAATTTCATAGAATTGATATTCAGTGTAGAACATATTATACTCAACATTGTAATAAAGACCAATATGACCTCCATCGAAAAAAATCAATCTTACGATATCTATGTGGATATTGTCAATTGGAATCACCTGGTAAAAAACTCAAAATTGAAATTTAATATTAAAATTATGTGGTACGTTGGCGCAGGTCACAGCTAAAGAAGGACAGCTAAGATAACACTGACCAACCGCATTAACTCTTCATGTTCACATAACCCTTTTCCAGCCCTTCACGACCGTGGATAACTGGACAGTATCAATCAAAGCCAAACATCCCACTGAACTCCATGCATATACAACCGTACTGAGTCCTTCATTACCTCTACTGGTAGATTTAATATCTACGTATTTAAAATAATTGTGCAACACAGCGTCACAATTTAATGTCCGATTTCTGTTCAAATTAACAAACATAAGTTTGGCCTCCTAATGGATGGTTCTTAAGGATATCCACTTACACGAATCGAAATGTAAAATATATATTATGACAAGCGAATTTGCTCCTTTGGATGAACACTATACGGATCGCCTTGCGGTGAATCTTTTCCCTTATATATAGATCTATATATAATCTCTTTATAATATATTCAATATTACAAAAATATCTAAGTTATTGTTCGATAAACTCAATCCAAACTTCCCGAAATGCTTGTATCAAATCGGCGATTGTTTTGGGATAATATTATTATTGTCTTTCCCCTAATAGACAATATCCGTTTATATTAAACGATACTGTTTACTCGCCCTTATAGAAAATTCTTGTCGAAACGTTACTTGTCAAATAAAGACCGCCTCCTTCCACCTTCCGAATTCCCCTCTCGTCCTCGGAGTTATTCGGCCAGGTATTTTACCTACTTTAATATTGGATCCTCGTTTAGAATTTCAATTTGTTATCCCATCAAATATGCCCCTGATTCACCTTTCGAAGACAATATTTTTCTCAAAAAATTTAAGTATTTGTCTAGAGAATTTTTGTAGGCTCTTTTTTAAAATAAATTAATACAAACTTTATTAATTAAACCTTATAGTGTAGGTGATCAGACTCTTCCGAGGTATAATAATAGAACAAGAACTTAGTAGTTACGAATATGCAGCAAAAGAATACCAAATATACAATAAATCAATTTTTTATACATTTTAATTGCGTGATATGTATGCACATGTGTGCGTGATGCATGAAAATGGCTCCGGTTTCCGTAAACTACCTCACGTCAAACCACCAATAAGCAATATTTTTCTTCATTTTTCGTTATACAGTTCTATTCGATAGCAAGCATTCTGGCACCGGATTTTGAATAATCCAATACACAATACGGGGACTTACAAAAATTGCCTGATGTGCTAAAAGTTTACAAATTTATGCAAATCTTGTTCATTTGTCATTCGACGGACGTACTAATATAACGTATCATGTCGCCTGAGACATCCTCACCTCCCTACTTATTGCGTGAGGATACCTATATGTGTAATTAGTACACCATACACTATAGAACTACGACTATAATATTACATAATAGAAATATACTAAAAGGTAGCAAAAGCTGCATGCTGTATAAATTGTCTTCATCTACTGTAGCTCTAGGTGCTATAAACATTCGTGTTGCCAACTCAGTGACGTGAGAAGCTTGCCTGTTGCGCGAATCTATTCCCTTGAGTAATTTTGGGCGCATCAAAATTCAATCTCTTAAATTTATGGATGTTTCCTGGCACACAATTCACGATTTAAAATCAGACACCCTGACATATTGTGTAGCTTTCGCCCGCATCTATCTCCCGCTTTTTGGGGATATGTACACAACCTCCAATATTTACGTGAATAATTAAAACCTGATTAACTGGAGTTTTTGTTTTTATTAAATACTGTTTTTAAGCATTGAAAAGAATGACAATGGCGCATGTATTAAATCCGTCTTCTACCATTACACGTGTATCTTTGTGTGTAGTATTTTTTTACTTTCACAATTATTGAATAAATTTGTAGAATAGTGCCGAGCTAAGCTAAGATTATAATCCCGAATGGTGCATTCGAAATGTGAATTTCCACAGATAACATTAAACTTAACCCTTCAACGTAAACGGTCCACGCCAAAGATAGATGTCCCACTCATTGAGAGGTTGATTTATGAGGAGCGATCGCAGAATATATTAGGGGCAAAGAAAACGTACTGATTTAACCCGTGACTAACACATGGTGTGGTTGTCTCGTAACGAGCTGCGGCCTCGTGTTTTGCATTAGAATTGTCTCTTTGTGAATATGTAGCGCATTTCGAATTAAAGCATATTTTACATCATTGATTAACACCGATTTCTAAATGCTGATAACTTATTTATTTGTTGATGGACCGAGGCGGATATTTTTTATAGTTAAACAAATAGAGCCATATAAAGTCGTCATTGTATATATATGAGTCTCTGGTTATGTATAATAAAGCCATTTTTAGTTTACTATTAAAAAAAATACATATCAAATGGGTATTAGTTTTTTAATATAGAGTATATTAAATCTACGTCAGTTATTGCTTTTTTTTCGTTTTTATTTATTTATTTCGGTTTCTGTGTGTTTTGCAGTATGGACCTCATTGGGATCTGTTCTTAGCTTCCTCCTTCCATTTCTCCCCAGAAACCTCAACTATGTCGTCAGCCCATCGCTTTTGTGGTCTTTCCACGTTTCTTTTTCCTGGAGGTCTCCTCCAACGGCTTCGGCTGTCCATCTGTTGTCTGTGCGCCTAGCATGGCCTGCCCATTTCGATTTCAGCTGTAAGGCATGGGTTAGCGCGTCGGTGAGGAAATTATAATTTTTATTTGGAAATTTTCAGAATAGGAAAAATAAAGAAAAATAGGAAATTTAGTTTATCATATGTAAATACGATATTGTGTGTACCGTCACGTTTCACATTGAATTATTCCTTGTGATTCCATTTCTGAAATTAGTTTTTCATGAGACGGTTTTTTGATGTAGATTCGATATTGACTAGAAATTACTTGGTTTGCATACGGTGTACGTGAATTTAGGTGATCTGATCTCTTCATACATAATCAACGCTTAACTAACTTAAGTAATGTACCAGATATCCTACTGTACCCTTGCGGGAGTAGTTGGAACAAAACGGAGTAATTAACTCAAAGGAGGAAGGAAGGAAAGCTCAGAAGAGAGCAGATTGGACAGAAATTAAGGAGGCCTTTGCCAAAGTTGGTCAAACAGATGGGTTGTCACTAGAGTTTAAGATTTGAAACATGATAAATTCTGTATGTAAAATTCTGTCTGAATTTTTATTCATTATTTCTTATATTATTATTATCATCTAAATAAATTGATTAACTATTATCTTAAAACATTAACCAAGGATTCTCCAAACAAATGTTGGTCATTTGAGTGTTTTTGTAACATAATTGGTGTTTAAAATGTCTCTCGTATATATCCGTTATTGCTAAGTAGTTTTCGACGCCCAAATATCAGATTCGTAAGCTGTTCAGCTGAACATTCAACTTCGCTTTGGGGATTTCCTCTATGCCTCAACTGTGCATAAACACAAATATTGACGCCACAGCACTAGCCTGGTAAATCCGTACAAAAACAACTTTGGTTTTTATAGTGTAGTGAAGTATCCTTGGCAATTGTGTATCTGTTATTTATAATATAAAGAAATATACCTATTTTTTATGTAACTAATAAACTTAAAAACTTTACTACTTTATATAAAACAAAACAAGATAAATAACTTAATTTCCAAAATAAAATAAATGTCGCACAGGTTAGGACAGTGGGATTTTTATAATTAAACTACCAACCGTGGTCTTAATTTAATTATCAAAATTCGTCCACTCTTCTAGTTTTAATAATTCAGTGAGGCTTAAAAGTTTGGTTACCTACTTACCACTAGAACTTTGTAAAATCCATAATTATTGTTTAAATAAATTACATTTATCTATATCTTTCTAAGTCATTCCTACAGAGATGAATGTTATTTGCGTTGTAAAGCCTTTACCATTTTCCGATATTTCGTAACGCTTTTGGAATTCTAAGGGGTTCACAATTGATACAATATATATGCCAGTGTACATTTTGCGTGTTATTACAAAACATTCAAATGTTCAACGCTACATCGGTAGGCCCGTGTCACTATTACGAGTATTGTCTCAGTAAGAATTTAACTTATAAAAGGATTTTCAGATTCATCCTTTATCTAATACCAGGCCGAAAGATCACGAATCTCAATGATTCATGGCGATAACTTTTCAGTTAAAAAAACCATAAAGTCATTCAAATAGTATATTCTCATAAAATTACGACCGAGAGTTATTACTGGGAGCGATAAAGTTGAAGCAAAGTATACAACTTTGTCCATTATGGTCTGATCCATATCTTGTAGAAATTTTCTATCTGATGACCAACTGGTTAGGGAGTACTTAGTAAATTGCTTCTTTTCAAATATGCTTAATACATATATACACTTGGACTTGGCGATTAAAAACCTTTTGAACATTGACAGAAAGACACGCTACGTGATCATACATATTTCTGGATCTTACATTATAATGTTTCTTTATAATAAGCGTGTGAAGTTTTTCCTTCACTGCAAGTGTTAATTCACGGGGTATGAACGCACGAGCGAAAGCAAATCTCACGTGTAACCACTAGCCTAATGGCAATTAACATTTAAAAAAATTGTCTTTGTTAAATCTACAGAATTTAAATTTTCTTCTGTAAGAGCAACTTTCTTAATACATGATTATTTTCACAAAAGGTTGAAATCACAGGAGAGGTCTGATTAAAAATTGCTACAGTTGTAAAAACTTCGAACAAAATCTTGTCTAATAAACAAGCTTCACCCCTGTCTTATGATGTTCCTAATTTTATCTCAAGTAACCCTAAGGGTTTTCCCATAAATCAAAACGTGCGTAAAGTTGGCCCGGCTAATATTTTGACAAGGTGTCTCTATTACATTCATCATTAATTTTTCCTTAACACAATTAAGATTTTGTTTTTCAATTTTGATTATCATTATTAAATTATTACTTGTGATTCGCCCCAGCCATGGCTGTGTATTAGTTTCTTCAAGTCAATCCATTAATTTGGATATAAACGCATTAGGTTAGATAGTTTATATGTATTATTATATACATGAGATAATAGATTGCTTTTACTTTTATTGGATAAGTTAGGGCTTTTATTATAAAAATCATAATACCTGCTTATATCAAATTACAAAAAGTATGATGGACTTTTTTTAGAAAATATTTCATATGAGTTTGTAATTGTATATTTGAAATTATACACTATTGGTAATATAAAGGATTTTTCTTATTTATTTGTATAAGTTGTTAGAAGTACAATTATGTCCTGAGGGCATTTAAATGGAAAGCAGACGCGATCTAAATAAAAACAACGTGAAGTAAGAAATACCGTAGAAGATGTAGCTACGTTTTTCTGTTAAAGTTTATTCAGTTTCCAATTTAAATAGTGATGGAATAACAAGAGATCCAATATTAAACTAGTGCTCTTAACATCGTTTAAATAATTAAGATAAGTAACTTTTGTTGTTTAGTTTAACGGGAGTAATAGAAATGAATTTATAACATTATCTTATCTGTAACAATGATTACAACGTAGTTAGTCGTATTTGACAGTGTTTATGTGGAGATGATTGTGGCTTTCCTATCGTAATACAGGCCTAAGGTACTTATAAAAACAGTGCCTCTAAAAGCCTTATCCGTTGATTGAGATTTCTGTATTGGTATCCTTAATATATTTTCTTAACTCAGCTTTGTGGTTTACCCTACCCACCCGGAGGACCTGAGTTCCATTAAATTCCTTTTTTAATATTCGCCACATTTTTCAACACGTTAGCAAATTTAATTGCGGTGATCAAAGGAAATAAGGCTTTATCGTTTTATCAACCCGCATCCCTTCCAATCAAATGCTAAAAAGAGTCAACCATATACAAAAACGCTCCGTCTTCACACGGGTGTTGTATATTGGCATTTTTACAAAATAAATTATTTATTCCAACTACTTTTTGTGGTAAATATATAATTATTTGTGTTATAACAGTTTAATTACGTGTATTATGTTAAGTTTTTCCTGTTTTATATAATTTGTATTTATTTGCAAATGAGATCATCATTTATGGATTTTACAGATTCCTTCTACGGCGTAGGCCTCTGCAACACTTTTCCATATATTGTCTTTTTAGCCAAAAATATTTACTTTTAAATAAACTTTGAAACAGCGTATGACTGTCTTACGTCGTATTAAATTTATATAACATAGAAAAACTACCACAGCGAAACTTTGAAACTCATATAATAGTTGTTTGTGTAGAAAATTTAAAATTCATATAGAATGTACATTTTTTAGAATTATTTAAAATACATATAGAATGTACATTTTTTAGATTTAGTAATGAAGAAACAAAGTCACTTATATTATGACAATAGCATTAAATCTATTTGAAAATGAATAAACCTTAAAGAAAGCCCTGCAAAGCTTTATATAAAAAGGTCTTTTGAAAAGCTTAATTTTAAGATCGCTCCAAATTGGTTAATATTTCAAAATATATAAAAATGAAGTAGCAATAACGAAATAAGTCGTTTATTTATCATTCGAGGGTGTCTCTTTGAAAATTTTCTAATTTATTAACTTAATACAAGCCTTCAACAGTATCACGGGTTTATGTTTTGAATAAATTTAACAAATTGTAACATTTTAGTTAAAATTAAATGTACATTTTCTATTTATTTCTAACTATTTAGCTTGGCTAATTAATATTCAAGGTTAGGTTAGCTAGCGAATGCTTTATCACGTGGTGCTATGTAGATTTATAAAAGTTTTATGTAGGATATTTTAATTGGTATACAATTAACTGATATGCAGGTCATAATTAGAGTAGGTACATTCATAATTTTAATATCTAACAACTAGTCTTGATATATAACTAAAGATACTACTCTCTACTACAACTACTCCTAGTAGGACAAAAAGAGGTTATCTATTTAACTAAACCTGCAGAGCTGCTACAATGGCAATTTTTAAAAGTGTTTAAGAAAAATCTTAAAATTTAAAGCAATGATAATAATATTTAAATATATAACGAAAGAAACAAAACCTAAAATAAATTAGTATTTAAATAATCACTTAAACACAAAGACTCAAAATAATAATTTATAAATATAAATTACGACAAGAGAAGTATTTGTTTTCATAACTGGGAATTTAAGCGACTTTGATTTAACCTGAGATATAATTAAATTTTTAGAAAAATAAAATCCTTTTTGGAAGTTTAGCCGTAAAAATATTTTCTTTTATGTCCAACTTTTACTAAATAATTTCTCCAATGGTATATAAAATCCAATCTTTTCCTCTCACTAATGTGACAGAATAAATCGTTCTCTCAAATAAATAAATATGGCTAAGCAATTGCGTGGGTTTTCCCGTATATATGTTAAGTAAAATAAAAACATATTGTATGATAACGGACATTAGTGGGGAGGATCGCGGTTGTAAATATGACATATTATTATGTTTTGTTAAGGGAATTTGGTATGCCTATTGTTGAAGGGGAAGCGAACTTTGTTGCTTTTTCTATGTACGCAGTTACATTATTTATTTCATTTTTATGATAACAGAAGTAAAGATAATACGGTTTTTATTCAATCATTTTTTCTTATTTTTTTATCATTACAGTCTTAATAATTAAAAGTAATTTGAGTGTAACCTAATTACGAATAACTAAAAAAGTACACATTATAAATTGAAATTATTTTCAAGTGTCAAATCATTTTCGCTTATTTTATCATATGTTTTAAACAAAATATCATATTAAATGCTATATAAAGCTCAAGCTTCTACTTCTTCTCTCTTTGTGCTGTGTAACTGTAAAAAAAAAATTTGTAACAGAAATAAAGATTTTATAAATAAAAAGGAAAATTCAAAATCCATTGTAAGATCCAAAAGCGTTGAATATACACTATGTAATATTAAAATATTGTACATAAAATGTCAACATCACTCGAGAGGCTACGAAACGACTTAACCCACTTTCGAAAGCTTTAAGCTAAACGATTATGCCTCTAACTCATTAGTATTTTTTATAATTAAAAACATTATTTTTGTTCAAACAAAAAATTGTTCTAAGAAAGGCACATACTTTGTAGTCTTTGAAGATATAATTTTACTGATTCAGATTTGTCAATTAAATTAATTTCAATAGTAGAGTAATAATTGTCAAACTCAGCTAGGAAAATAATGACGCTAGCAACTGATTTAAGTAAATATTGTGTAAACGAAACCATTGTTACCATCCAATTGGATTATGGTGAATTTACTATTTTAGCAGTAATTATCCGTAAACTTTATTGACAACTCTGTGAGCAGGTGTTCGTCGATTTGATGCAATTTTTTTATTTTTAATGAAAATTACCCTGACTCAGTCCAACAGATTTTTATATAGATCTCGTACTGTAATTGGAGTGACAGCTCGACTACACTTAAATATTATACTCGTCTAACTTACATTAGACAGAATAAAAAAACAATTTAATTTAAAACTAGGAACCTTATGATAGTAACAAAAATCCCCAAAGAAATCCGATACTAAATGAAATTAGACACTGATGTGTAGAGTATATTACAACCATAAACACAATTCTGTGCTAATATTTAAATAAGAGATCGCTCCGCTCGTTACAATATCCACTTTCTTAAAAGGAATTCGCTGTATTTCAGAAATAATATGAAGATACGTTGTCTGTTCGCTGTTACTGTCATAAGGGGTCTGTTTTCTTTGCGCTCTTCCCATTAAGCCTTACTCATAACAGCTACAGTCGATCACTATAAATTATCTCTACGAAAAACATATGTTGGTCGAGATTTGAAAGAAATGTTAGCTAAGTAGGCTCAATCACTGGGGTCGCCAATTCAAATCCCGGCGATGCACCAATGCACCACATAGAAAACTATGTGCAATTAACACTTACTCGTGAAGTTGAACATTGAAGACGGAGATTACATAAAATTATCAAAATTGTACAAAGCGTGTTATTAATTATTAGAATAGTTACTTGAAAGCAAGGTATGACAGGTATTGTAAAATTGGTTTCCATTTCTAAACAAGGAGGCAAGTATACAGGTGATGTCACAAGAACATTTACCTACGTCATAACATTTAAGACACCTATATTTGAAATTGTGCTCGTGTTTCGCCTTTATAAACACATTGAAATCAGTTCCACGTTAAATTAAACTTTATTAGCCTGAGGGAGCCATCCTTTTCCCCTAGTGTAATTAAAAAAGATTTTATAAGATGCCTTGTTTTTCGGCGCTCTGTTGTTTTTCGAAAATACATTGTTTTCGTATAATTAAAATTTTGTTTATGCTTTTGTAAAATTTTGTAATGTTTGTGGTGTAAATTAATTGTTGCTTACATTTTTGAGTATCTCAACATTTATTTTTTTGAGAAATTTACGTAGCTTCCGTTTTAGCTAATTATTGTTTTGGCATTTCAATTAAATATATTTTTTTTCTGACTTAATCGCATATGGTAATTAAAACTTATAAGACAATATACAACATTATTTAATTTTTGATATGCAAATCCATTACGGCACAACTTTCCCTTTTCAACATCAAAAAGAGTATTATTTGTAATAAGAATACGTACAGCAAATGTAAGGTATTTTTAAATTAAATTCACGTCCATCACAGTTAAACTACCAAAATACCTATAAACCCTTAATTAATTAAGTTTTGAATTACGGAATATGTTATAAGAGATAAATTTTCAAAATTGTGTTAGCGGCTCGCAGTAATCTCGCGGGGCGCACGGAATTACTTATTTACGCCTCAAGCAGGGCCTAATTAACGGATTCAATTAACTCCTGATCAAAATTCAAGTTCGAATGTTGTATTCCCCTTGATACGAATCGCTTAAGAGAATACTTAATACATGTATAAATTTAGATTGGGTTATTGTGTCTTTGCCTACCGTAGGCAGTGAGAGCTGATTATATTAAGGGAATAATGATAAGTTTACGAATATGCTGAGTGCTATTCTTCTTTGTAGTCTGCCTGGAAAAGCCCCAGGTCATTAGTGATGTTGTAACTCGTAATTATCTTAATTTGGTCAGATCCAACAGGTAGGCGACCCGACTTCTCCTGCCATCACTCCTCCCAATCAATATCAGTTTGTCGAGACTATCCGGATCTCTCCTGACAATATAGCCATTGCTAAGCACTCGCTTGTAAATGATAGTTGACAGTGCTGTGAGTGATTAATTATAAACAGTGCGTTTTAAAGGTCACATTGTTTGTTTAGTAATGTGAAGTTATTTTGTTATAAAAAAATAATACAAGTCTACTTAAAATCAACGTTAATTATCTGAACATCGAACTGTTTTGTTGTATGTACTGGGCTATCACGGGTGAGAGGGCAACAGACGGGTACACTACATACACCGCAGTATGTGTAAACCCAGATGGGCAAGTTTAAATAGCTTTTAGCTCCAACCCAATGAAAATTAATGATCGTCTATCGTCATGCACAATTTGGTAATTTTATTGTTTTATATTAGGTATTATTAACACTACCTTGGGTAAAGTTAGTAATATTCTTCTAAATGTAAGACGTATTGATATAAACTTTTTTTTGCTAAAAGTACCGTATGTCCATAAGTTCTTTAATATATCTAACACGTTTGTTTAAGTCTGAAATGTAGAAATTTAATATTAGTATGATATATTTGCTTTCCTTGTTGAGGATTACTTGCGTTATCTTCACTTTCACACGCCTTGTTAGCTTACTTTATGGGATTAGCAACCCTTCTTGTTATTAAACAGTATGGTGGTTGTATCCCAAGGTACCAGTTTAAACACGAGCAAGATGCGGTATTTGACACATACAAATGAAAATTTTAACAGTCATATTGTAGGGACATTTGTTCATGTTTATAGAAGTAGGAACTTGTTGTTTTTATGATACAATATACATATACTAATATATATATACATATACTAATAACATTTAATATATATTTTATATTTATGTATCTTCGCCTTTTTATTCGAAGGTGTAGGCAGGTCCTGACATACCTCTATCGCTTCATCCACTTCCATCCATCATGACATTCACCATGCATTCTCGTCGGTTATGAGTACTTTTAACTTGTATGTCCTGGATTTGGTCCAGGTATGTACCACAAGGCCTACGCAGCGCGACTTTACCATATTTTATATTAACGTTAAAAACCAATAAATCACCCTATTAGAATGTCAAGTGCAAACTAAATAGGTCTATTGAACTAAACGACCACCCGTTGAAGTTATTTCATCCCTTAAATAGGGAAAGTCCGGTCAATCATTTCTCCACCATAAAAGTCAAATCAAATCAGTGTTGCCTTAAACGGCCATTTGAACCTATTCCTGCCTAATGTTAATTGGAGTGACGTATAACAAAAAATGCTAAACAACCCTGAATAGCACGATAATGGACCATATTGTGCGGTAATAAAGCTTAGGTCAAGTGAATAAGTGTGTTTGGTGGGTCATCGCACCCTTTTCTATTGTGTGGTGTAAGTTGGAGAAGGAAGCGTTTCATTTCTATAGCTTCTGTGTTTTGGTAATCTATGATACCTTAAAGGAAGGATACATATATATATATATATATTATTACAAGGGTCTAGGCTCCGTAAATGATTTTGTCCCATTCGGTGTTGAGATTGTGACCGTGGGAGCCTAGCGCTATAAGGCTTTTTGAGGAAATAGCAAATAGGTTAGTTGACATCACAGGAGACTGAAAAGCTGGTAGCTACCTCGGACAATTATTAGTTTTATAGTTATATAATTAGTGTAGCTATTAAAAGGGGGAACGCTGCCAGTATCTCCGGAACCTTGCCTAAAGGGACTCCTTTTAATAATATATTTTAGTTATTATATTATAGTTTCTAAGGTTATTAAGTATTACTTTTATATTCTGTAATTTGGTTGTGGTATAATCATTAATAAGTCTATTTTTATTATATAAATTTAGTTAGTGCAAATTATCATAAATTCAATACTTTATCACGAGATTATAAAATGTAATGTTCTATAATCTCTATTCGTGTAAGTTGCATAAAAATTACACGATCAATGTTGATTTTTAGACTAATAAATCGGAATATCGCTTATTTCACTAATTTATTTGTATGGAGAATGCTCTGTCCCGCTCGCGCCCTTACCACACACTGTCATCCGTCCCGCTCGACGCGACATTTGGCACGCTTTCGCTAATTGCTCGGCGTGTGCCTTTATTCCGTCTCCCTTTTATTTTTTAATTGCTTAATGTCCCCGCTTTTTAATTATCGAGGCCTTCCTGCTTTTATTGTTCTGCAATTTATATTGAAACATCTTTTGTGTCAATGTGCAAATATCGCTACAGCGTAGGTGGTTACGGTGAAATATGCGCTACGGAGAATAATGTAGCGCTACGCCGTAGACAGCTTATCGTGCGTAGAATTATTACTTTCATTGATTTATATTTCGACGATCTGTTAAGGTTATTTGTCTTGTTTGTTATCGTTAAAATATGTTTGCATATATTTGGCTATATCGTTGTATATATTTAGTTTTCCTCGGCAAAAGCTACGTCAACGAGAAATAAAAATATATTTCACATCACATATAATGCTTGATTCAAAAAGTTACATACAAGACGATAAAATGAAAGCGATTGCCCTTTTTCATTAAAAATTCCTCATCCAAGCAGTTCTCACGAGTCGTATTAAACTTTGCAATGTATGTAACATTAATTACAACTTAATATTCTCGTATCAGTTGAACCTTTGATGCCTATAATTGATTCTTAAAATTAAATTCTCAAGTATATTCGGAAAACAATTGTTAATTAAAAGGCAATAAGGAATACTTGAGATGGGAACTTTTCGGTATTGTTTGAGTCTCTATTGACAACTTCCGTAGTCTTTTGAAATGTTTTTGTTTTAAATTTAAACAATAAACATACGATTCTAAAATGCTTTCATTTGTAATGTTTACTTGTTTGTAATCTAAACTCTTTTAAAATATTGACTTTCTTTTAAAAATAATCCTACAAGCTATTGAATGTTTTGTATTTATTACTATTGTTTCAATTAAGGTGTACATTTATAAATAATACCGCTATATTTTAATGTCATCATATCGTCTTAGGCTTTGCCGACCAACACAAAAATCTAGATCGTACGCTATCGAAACTTGTCTGTCAAACTACACTGATAATATAAATGTGATTTTTTTCTATAAAAATCTCTTAAATATCTAATTCCAAACTGACATTTTGTGTATAATATAGTCGTCCGCGTATTCCAAACGAAATGATATAAGCGACATTAACCCAGATCGATAGAGGCTTGATAAATGTGCACATCAATTGTTGCCATGTGTTCGCAACATAAACACTGTACAGGCTATATCAGAATGGTTTATTTAAGGTTTTTAAATATTAATTTAACCCGTCAGACACAGATAATATTGATTTCAGGTGCTAGTTCATGTCTTAAGATTAACTTACGTTAACTTTTATAAACTTAAATTTATTTGCGAATAAAAAAAATTACAAGTTTTTTAATGTTATTGTTATACATGTTATACATTAATGTTGTTAAGTTAGCAGCTACTTCGGGCAAAGAATTAGTTAGCTATTCAAAGGGGCAACGCTGCCAGTATCTTCAGAACCTTGCCTAAAGAGACTCCTTTTAATAATATATTTTAGTTATTATATGTTAAGTTTAATTTTTGTTTTCTGTTATATTTATTTATTAATCTAATATATTAAATTCTCGTGTCACAGTTTTCGTTGCCATACTCCTCCAAAACGGCTCGACCGATTCTCATGAAATTTTGTGTGCATATTGGGTATGTCTGAGAATCGGACGACATCTATTTTTCATCCCCCTAAATGTTAAGGGTAGTCCACCCCTAAATAATATTTATTTTTATTTTTAGATATTTTTTCTGTTTTTATTTTTTTATGATACAGCATTAAAAAATACATACAAACCCCTAACTTTCACCCCTCTACGATCAACCCCTATTTTTTTATTATAAATGATATATATGGCAAAACGACGTTTGCCCGGTCAGCTAGTTGAGTATAAAAGTATACATATTGTTAAATTGTAAATAGTTATATATTGTTGTACTTGAAAGTATGCGACCACATTTGCGTAGATAATATCAACCGCAGTACACAAAATATATTAATTAATCAATAATTATAATAATATTACTGCCGAATTGAATTATATGCCAGAGTAGCAATTGAAATATTAGGTTTTTATAATTAGAATTCGAATCTACTTCAGTAAATTATTTCGTGAATTAAAAATATTGTATATATATCGGGAATTTACAGTATTTATTAGCTTTCTTTGGGTTACGTATTATAAATATTATTCATAATTACTACGAGAAAATTGATGTATTTTCTTAAATAACAACTCAGCAATTACAAATAGGATTTTTGATATAGAACGCGGAGGTTAAAGTAGTCATAAATACTCTATTAGCCAGATTATCATCGAATACATGTTCCAGACATAACCGACTGAACAATTACTTACCCTAACACGGCTAGACAAATAAGGAACAATACAGTCATGGGATTTTAAAAATCGTAGTAGTATAAAAGTATCTTGCATTTATTAGGATCGTAGATTTAACAGGCATTATCAATTGTCTTCCCCTCCCCTCAGAAGTAATCCGCATAGGGTTTCGCTTATCTGGCGTCCCTCCAAATTTGTAACGAACGCATTCTACTGCATTTCTGCGGTTCAAGGTTTAAGCTTTAAGCTTAACTGTGGCTAACGTTTTTAACAGTCTCCGATTGTTGAGGTTGAGTTTTGGAAAAAATATATATTATCACTTATGAAACTGACATGTTTAGGACACAAATATCGATGAAGAGTGTTGACTGAAGGTGACTGAAGATGGACCACTTACTTGCCCTTTACAAATGATTAATCCAGTAATGTGTCTGCTTTTTACTAGGTATTTCATTGCAAGCTACGTAACACTCTCAAAAGTTAACCAGCCAAAAAGTATCAATAATTCAGACAAATCTAAATATCCACTATATATATTGCGATTTTTACAAATAAAACGAGAAAAATAGTTCTTGCTGCTAATTATCTTGCAATCGAGAATACTGCATAAACCCTTTAGAGGCTTTACTTGCAAGAGAGTCTGAAAGCAAAAGCTAGTAAATAAAAAACAAACAGACAAACACACGTGATTTGTAACGTATCCGAAGCCCGTAAAGAAGGCTTTCATCACGATTCTATCTGCGTTCTCGTCAGCCTCCGCGATCAATAACATTGGCTGTATACATCGATCTTAGATTTCTAGATATGCTAATTATTTTATTCCTACACACCACAAAAGAGTACTTTTAAAGGCCGGCAACGCAATTGCGAGCCCTCTGGGATTGAGAGTGTTCATGGGCAGAGGTATCATTTATCTTCAGAAAAGCCTCCTGCCCCTGTTATATTAAAATAACACTTTAGAATCTTCACAACTTATAGGTTTTTTATTCGAAATATTCTGTAATATATCACAAACACATAGGGCAGTGTTGGCCTAGTGGCTTCAGCATGCGACTCTCATCTCTGAGGTCGTAGGTTCGATCCTCGGCTGTGCATCAATGGACTTTTTTCTATGTGCGCATTTAACATTCGCTCGAACGGTGAAGGAAAACATCGTGAAAAAACCTTAGACCCAATAGTCGACGGCGTGCGTCAGGCACAGGAGGCTGGTCACCTACTTGCCTATTAGATTAACAAATTATCATGAAACAAATATAGAAATCTGAGGCCGCTGATTTATATCACATATTTGCTAAATCACACAATTAACAACACTATTGCAATCATATAAGCGGTGTTTTGCTGTGTGCGTCATATAAATGCTTATGATTGATCGATTAAGATCTTTAATATATATATAAACGCGAGTCTATTTACTTCACATGTCCAACATAAGGCCTCTTCCAGTATTTTTACAGATTGTTGTTCTTTTTCATTGGTGATTGAGTTAGTGTGTACGACGCTCTAGGGACAGGCCGGTTGTGAGATAAATAGAAATCGATGCTAAATGTTGATATAGCGTTATCAGAGGCCTAGTAGCTTTTGGGTTTTATCTAATCCACCATTTCATATATTACTTAAAGATTGATCGCACTTACTTGTCACGTTGCATATATTTACGCAAATGAACTCTCCACGGCGTTAACTGTTATCAATTTACTAATTTATAGTTATTAATTTAAAAAAAATAGGACAGATAAATGATTCGAAGTTGCTCCAGCTACATAATAAAAATAAAATTATAAGAATTATTAGTATTAAAGATAAAAGTAAAAAGTATATATGATTATTTTAAAATTACGTATAAACAATATTTTACTGATAAACCTGAATTTTACATGTCACAGGCGCTAATTAACGATTTAAGTTGGCGCCTTGTAGATAGTACCGGTGACTCCAGAGCTTTGCTGCAGAGTGGTGCTTTCCTCGCTCAACGAATAAGTATCGCAATACAGCGAGGAAATGCTGCCAGCGTTAAAGGTACACTGTCACAGGGACTAAACTTTTTAAATTTGTTTTAATTTTTAATTATTATTATTATTACTATTTAGGTTAAGACAATTGTAAATACTGTACATTGGATTGTTAAATAAAATTAACGTAACCTTTATAGCTCTATAAAACATTTGCCCGCAATAAAACAGCAAGATAATCCGTACATTATAACAGTCAGATCACAAAATCGATACGATGCCCAAGCCAAATCTGAAGATATAAGAGTAAAAATTAAACAATACACTGTCGTTTGCCAAAAGTGCAATGTTTCGGGATGTTCCTACTTGGCATGGATCTGATCTTCCGAACGCATTATGAGGGCCCCGCTCACAGGAAAAACAAATGCACTAACGATTTTAGCCATTACTTTTTGGCCTCTGATTGTTTATAGCCTAAAAAGAGTTGAAAACATCCAGCCAATTCGCCGTTTATATGCTACTAAGGAATATGCATTTTACAATTTGTTGGCTATGATTATTATTGGGCGTGTATCCTGTGTTTTTTCTTACGTTTATTTAATCAACAATGGCAACTGAATGATTTAAACTTGAAACTATAACAATACCTTAACTATTTGTTTGTCTCACAATAAACCTTCTACTATTTATACCAGTTATCACAATATCTTGCTGTTTAGAATTCACAACGAGCAATTATTAAGTATTTTGATTTAAATAATGTGTTTTTTTCTAAATAGAACTGTTATTGCACTTTTAAATTACCATGTCATAGTTGAGAAACGCACACCGAATTATCCGGGAGCCGCTCTGAAAACATTTTAAAATCTAAGCAATAAAGTCACATAATTATAAAAATATCTAGTACAATATTCGAATAGAAATAAAAGATTTTATTTGGTACGTTGTCCAATCTGGCAGTTGGCAGTACTCGGACATTTAGCGATACGGTTATGTCTCGGCGAATAAGCTCTCAATTCGCATCCAAGTAAATTGTCTGTGTCTTCGTGGCCTCGTTTGCTTTTTTTCTTTGCGTCCGTATGAGCCAAGTCGGTGATAATGTGCCTGATATTGGATTTAGGAAGGCACGACTATATTTTAGCCCTATATTTCGTAGCCAAGTTGCACCGTTATTTGGGTATATAAGTAGTCATTCTACCGTAACTATTTCTTTTAGAGAACAGGGCTGTTGATGTGCTCATTCACGGCCGTTGAATCAGTACGCTCTTTTATGGAAGGACCCTAAGTTGTGTAAATACTTAAGAGTAATTGACCAAAAGTGATTCGTTATTTTACTGGCTCGTTAAATGCCAAACTTGATATTTACAAATGCGCCTAATTTTCACAAGTCTGTACTAATCTACCATTAGACGTTAAGTTTAACATTACTTCCAAACTGATAACAAGTGTACAGTGGTCATGCTCCAAGTTAATACAGGAAATGAAACTATTGTACAACAAACCAACGACAATGCACAAACAACTTGCTGTAAAGTTGTTGAGCAACGCCGCCGGCGAAAGCTAGTTAGCGACTCGGTAACTTCGTCCATTCCTTAAATAACTGGCTTCTCGATAAAAGTTTTTTCAAAGAAGCAAGAAAATATACGCTCTTTAGAAGTGTTGGAGTGTGTGAACATTTTTGTTAAGTATTTATAAATGAAGTAAGAAACTTTTAAATTCGAATTCCGGAAATACTATTCAAGAATGTTTGGGCCGCAAAGTATTTATCTTCATAATAACGAATGTAGGGTTATTGTGTATTAAATTATGTCACTGAAATACGATAATCTGCTTATCATAACTTCAATTAGATGTTAATCAAATTTACTAAAATAATTTACTGCGTACAGCCACCATAAAATATCTAATAAATTAATTTTTTACTATCGCATAACTCAAAGAATGCTATTCGTTTTTCCAGCGCCGTTAAATCGCTCGTTATTTAATGTCATAAGTTTTATTACCGTTAACTAGCTTAAATATGTGTATTTTGATTTAAGAGAATCCGATTTTATTAGTCTAGTCCGATTCTTTTATAAAATTCAGCTTCCGCCAGCGATATCTGAAAAACAATACAGTTAACGCATAGAGGCTAAATCACCTCGAAAATTTTTAGATGGTTTAAATTAATTCACATTGCACTAACTCATGAATATTACGCGTTTACTCATTTGAATCAAACTATTTCCAACACACAAATGTAGAGTATTTAAATTTTTTTAACCTACATAGTACTAATAAATTATTTAAAAATTAATAAAAAGAAATGTGTACCTTTAACACTGGCAGCATTTCCTCACTGTATTGCGATACTTACCCGTTGCGCGAGGAAAGCACCAGCTCTGGGGTCAACGGTACTATCTACCAGGCGCCAACTTAAATCTTTAATTAGCGCCCGTACACTTGAACCCCACTGCCACCAACCTTGTGCAATCTGTAATTGAAGTGTGACCTAATAACTTTTGGAATTCAGATTTACAAAGCGGATCATCCCAGCATCTTTGAAAGTTGACGCTAGAAAGCAAACTCAAGCCTGGGCCAAGTTAAGTTGGGAATCATCCTATTAGTTACAGCGAAAGATGCGTAAGCAGATTATTTCATTATCAGTGTATCATACACGTCATGGATATCACTAATTACGGGGAAGAATATATATATATTTTTATATGCCGTATGTATGCTGCTTGATTGAACAATCATACTCAATACCAAACTTCTTTGTAACCTAATTTTCTATTACGGAGGAGTCTATATTCTCGTGTAATTTTTTTTCTGAAATTAATTCCCGACAGAAGATCTAATTAATATATGAATTATATATTATACATAACCCTTATAACCTCTTACAATTTTATAAAAAAAGATTCAATTCCAACTTCATTTCGTTGATTAATAATTGATGTTAGCATTGATGAAACGTTCACACTGATTTCAGTACAAAGAAAGTGGAATGAAATATCACAACACTTTGTCTTAGAAATGTTAACAAAGGGTGTTCTAATTCGATAGAATGGTGCTGAAATGCAATTAGAAATAGTGCTTAAGAACTGCTTTTGGTGATAAGCGGAGCGTGGCGTGTAGCGGTAACAAGACAGGCAATTTATAACAATAAACCCTCTAATCAATTACATATATTAATTTCGGTTTTATATCGCTACTAGCTACCGGCAAACGTCGTTTTGCCAGGTATATTATTTCATGGAAACATTCTTTTAGTTTAATAAAAAATAGGGGTTGATCTTAGAGAGGTGAAAATTTACGGTTGCATGTAATGCGCCATAGTAAAAAAATAATAAAAAAATATCAAAATAATAAAAAAAAAAGTTTTTAGTGGACACCCCTTATCACTTAGGGGTTTGAAACATCGATAGTAGCCGATTCTCATTCTTACTGAATATGCAAAAAAAAATTCATAAGAATCGGTAGAGCCGTTTCGGAGGAGTATGGGAACGAACATTGTGACACGAGAATTTTATTATATATTAGATATAAATAAACATAGTTATCAAATGACTGAACTCTAGAATAAAATTAAATAAATGTTATAGATACATACTTCCTTCATTATTAATTAACACTATACTGTTTAGTGATTAATTTTAAAAAGAGTAGATAAGGATCGGTGTGACAATGAGCGGCAAGCGCTCTCTTCCGCTCTTACAAAACCCTCGACCTAAGAGCACATCGAATTTGACCGTGAGCAAAGGTAATTATTGACTTTTACAACTCCCCATACCCCCGGGGGCTGTCGAAGGGAGATAACGCCTAATTAAAACGTGCCACTGTACTTCTTACAAAGTTTTTATTTGTTTGAACTTCTAGTGTTTTTAGATTGAGAAGTTTCGTACGTGCGGAGCAAGAGCACTTTTTTAAGGTGAAAGGCCTATTTCATTTCTTTTGCGAAAACTTTGCCTATTTTTGCTATTATACTGTATAGTGTAATGGAAAGAATAGGAGAAACTCAAAAGAAAGCAATTGCTGTCTTTATTTGTTTAAAAAGTGTGTTTTATCTAACCTTAATTATCTATCTATCTAAATTGATTGAATTTATGTGTTTTTATTTATTAATTGACAGACAGGCAGCCTGTACCTCGACACTTGGCACGGGCGTCAATAACAGGTTTCTACTGTCGCACTTTGTAACTAACATTGTAAACTAATTATTATAATATTGTTACCAATTTGTATTCTACCTAAAAATTAACAACTCATATTTACATAAAGATGAAATTATAAAATTCCATGTAACTTACATATATACGTTAAAAAAAACATTATTTTAGATACCTAATTATGAAGGTATCTTGTCAAAATTATTCCAAACTTAACGCCTAACAAAAATGAAATTTGAAAATTCTAACTATAATTTATTATATGTTTCCGACAATTAAATAATTTAGTTGCTTTTTAAGCTCTTGAATTTCAACGTTGAACTATAATGGCGGACTTAAGGGAATTGTTGCATAATTTGCGACTAACATTTCGTTATTCGTAATTCATTTCGAGTGGTAAATAAACAAGTGGTGGCGACAATTTCGTGTCCGAAATTTCAAGTCATTCGGGTTTTTCATTTTTCAAGCAATTTCCGTCGGTAAGGAAATTCTTTTCACCGGATTGAACGCTCGACTGAGCCAATACTTGAGGTCGGGATGTGGACAAGTGTGTCGATGTCAAGTATTGGTTCCGTAGACCGAAATATTTTTATAGATAGTTCGGCGTTTTATACTTGCGTTTACGTATATTTTGAGGTTTACGTATGATTGGATAAACGTGCCGTTTTATTTTTCTTGTTTCGTAACTGTGTTATCGTAAATAATGTATCTTGCATTAATATTTTAGGCTTTTCAGATACTTTTACACTTAATCACATTTATATTTATGTCATCTCATTCTTTTTGAATATCTGTGTGACCTTTTTCCAAATCCCGCGGTTTCTGTCAATATCTTGCCACTTCAGTAAATATATAAAAAAATCGAGAATATATATAAAAGTTGAAAAACTAGAGTATAAAATGAATAAATCAAGAGGGATTATGGGTATTTAGTAGGTAGATTGAGATAGGGAGACTGTCACCAAAACTGTTTTCGGCTGTTCTGGAGTAAATATTCTGAAAGCATTAATAATTAGATAATAGATTATATAGTTAATAAGAATTTATTAAATGTCGTTCTAATAGATTAAATTGAATTTTACCGATTTGTCGCAAGGATCTCTAAAAGTGGGGTGAACGCGTGAAAAGTAACGTAATAACCTGTTAAAGGACTTGTAAGGGTTTTGGAAGTCATGTAAAGACGTGCGCTTTCAACGACTCATTTATTTTCATTCACTATTTTATATAAAATGTAGTTTATAGTAGATCTTACAGCGGTGTATGAAATACGTGTGAATTTATTTTGAAAAATATTGTATTTATAATTCAATAACAATTTAAATATAGGTTAATTTTGGTATCTGTCATTTAATTAAGTTAAACTACTGGTGTAAAGAATTTTAATTATAATAAATCAGTGACGCTACAACCTCTTTAGGTATGGGCCTGAGATTTATGTATATGTTCCATGATCTTTAGGCATAACCTAGTAGGTGATCAGCCTCCTCCGCCTGACACACGCTGTCGACTTTTTTGCTCTGAGGCAAGCCTCACGATGTTTTCTTTCACCGTTCGAGCTAATGTTAAATTATATAGAAAGAATGTGGGGCACAACGGAATCGATCCTACGACCTCAGGTATGAGAGTCACACGCTGAACGCCACTAGGACAACACTAAAGCATTTTAAACGACAATTTGTGTAAATCATATTATATATTCCCGTTCGTAACCGTTAAAAAGTTTCATAAATCTTCAAAATTATTTTCGGTTGTGCATGTCTTTAAAAAAAAGTTATTTACATTACACCTAAAGTTTTTACCTATATTCTTCTTATATATGATATATTTAAGTTTATTTTTCCTTGTATTGGTAGGCCGTTCCTTACTAGTTTAATAAACAAATATTTAGTCGCGCAGCTGTATTTTGGATTGAAAATGACGAATGAAACAAACAACCGCAATGTCCCATACCCTTTGCCCCATCGTATATCATACATACTAAACATCTAAGTTATATAGAGGCCTGGTAAAGATTAACACGGTCGATATGCCCGGACACATTGTTCGCCAAGTTTCAAACTACGTCATGCAGGGCTGTCAACAAGTTAAACTAATAATTCTATTGAGTCAAGCTAAATGTATGGAAAAGTTTTGGTATGCATTATTATTGTTTTATTAGATAACTACTAGAAGTCGTCCGAGCGGCTTGATCCTTTGGCGTTGCATAGAAATGTGGGATCTCTCTGCATCTTCTACCGCATTTACCATGGAGAGTGTTCAAAGGATTTGTTCAGATTAATACCTGAGTTTCATCATCAAGGCAAAATACAAAATTCCATCCGTATCACCTCGACGTCAGTCGTTCCACAACTATTACCGTTATTTAAGCCAGTTAGTTGTTGCCGCGCATCACCACAATGTGGAACCAGCGGCCCACTGAAGAACATTTCTGAACATGAACATGAATATTCGGCTTAGGGTCCCTCAAGAAAAGAGCGTACCATTTCTTAAAAGGCCGGCAACGCACTTGCGAGCGTTATAGCGCTATAAAAGATGTAGAAATGTGTCGGACAGAAAGAATTTTTCCAAGTATGAGCCGCATGTCTGCCTATTTTCGTACTCGGTGTAAGGGTTCTGTTTTCTACCAATTATGTTATGAAAAGTGACAACCCTAAGTTTGAGATTGAAACTTGCACGGTTATTGTGTAGATCAAAAGAATTTCTACCCGCATGTCTTGCATTCTCGGGTGCAACCGTCTTTTGAAGTGACAATATGTATGTCACATTCTCGAAGTATAATATTAAAAACTCTATCTTAATATATCTAACTGATGCAGATATAGGCGATAGAAGAAGAGTAACAAAAAACTTGAATTGAATTTCTCTTAGACTAGTTGTCATTTGAAAGTTTTGATTTTTGAGCCTTGTTTACCACCGACGTTATTCTTAAAGGAATACACAGATTATAAAGCGTATTTTGTTAAAAAGCTGGGGTCAAAATAGTTCTTAGCTATAATTTGTTGTAGTAACTTTATTTTAAAACATATATTTGATCTAATGGTGATATAATTTGGTATGATTGTACAACTGAGCTACTCCGATGACGGAGCTCGAAGCTTATCACTCAAAATTACAAATTCTATATCACTATCGCGAAACTAATGTATGTAATAAATACATGAAGATAAAATCAATATAAGGAAATTGGTAAACCAAGAAATCGCTAAATTAAACGGCCCTTTTAGCTAAGTAGCGACTAAGAACTAGTTTCTTTAGTTTTGTCTATGTATCTATAAAATAATTATGTAAAATAAATCGTGAAAGCAGAAATTACAATTTTAGACAGAAAAACACAACACACCTTTTTTTTGCGAATGTTTCTTACTTAAAGCTTTTAATTGGAGAACACGTTATCTAGGAGACCGTTTCATAAAAGTAAACTATAATAGTGAACCAACATTTCAAATTAATGAGGTAAAAATCTTAACAAAACAAAGATAATGAATAAAAATAGAAAAGTAACGAGCCACCGAGCGTTGTCAACCACTGGCCACAACAAAGCGGAGTTTCCCACCTTTGTATGGGGGCAGGAGAGCGGAACCGTTGGTCGCTAGACAGCAATATCCTGTTACTCGGTCTCGAGATGTGGGCTTTAGCGATTTTAGCTTAAAGGCTCTTTCATTTTTATTAGACACGGGACTCTCGAAACTGGCTGTACAGTGTACATGTGTCTATATGCGCAATAATTACTTGCTCCCACAGTGTAAGAAACAGTACGTCTATGACAAAGAAAACTCCTTCTGTGCTTTGCAGTCAATATTTTTTTTAACAAGTAAATAACAAGCTCTTATATTATAAGTGCTTAATAAAAATAGAAGAAATATTAAAAGAGGTAGTTATTTTTTCAGTAAAATTACGCTTATTATTATTATGACTAAATTTTTTTGGCAAAAAAGAGTAAGAAACAATACCAAGAAAAATCTTTCTGTGCCTCGCAGTCAATATATTTTCTAACAAAAAAAAACAAAAATTCATATTATTAAGCACTAAACAATAGAGTTATTTTTTTTGTGAAATAATATTTAATTGACGATTTTTTTTCTTTATTAATGTCAAAACTATGTAGTTAAATGTCTACGACAAAAGTGAAATTAAAATCTAAGTTGAGGTTCGCTCGCTCTCAAAACTTGCGCCAGCGCAAGAGCACGTAATAAATCTGTGTTGTTCACACAAATTATTAAGAGATTTTGGTTAAACGAAACACGAAGCGAGTCTTCCCTATGAATGATGAATGGATGAAAATTATGCTCTACTTATATTTTACATTTTAATTTTTAAAACACTGCATTATTGTGTATTATCCTTTCTCGGTCGTTACTTTATTGTTAAATGGATTTCGCTCGTGTTTTTGCTTGTCTTTACACAAAGTAACATTTATTTATTTCAACATTTACTTATTAAAACATTTAAATATAAAACGCGTAGTTTTACTAAGGCTTAACGAATTGGGAACGGCGTTAGGTTTCTTTAGACATCATTTGGGTTTTTCAAGAGCTGGACCGAAGTGCGGAAACTGTGTTTACCCTTTGGTTAAGGCTTATTTTGAAGAATATTTTTTTATTGACTTTCATAAGTGTAACGCTTATGAATAAATTAAATTTTGATTTTATATGAATGTCAATATGTGAAAGACCGGTTTGCTCACGATGTTTGCGTTGCCGTTAGACCAAGTATTGCGTACATAGAAAGGAAAATTCATGGTGCAGTGTTGGGATCTGAACGCACGCCGCAAACTTAATACACTATACCGACATTGAATAATTACTGTTAGTTTTTAATAGATATCGGAAGTTAGGCTCTATTTTTTTGCATTTTGGGCTTATTTTTAAAACCAAGGTGCCTTTGTAGCGAGGGAGTATTTTGACCCATAAGTTTTGTAATAAATAAATAACTTAACTCTTATTATAATTAATATGACATTTTTATGATTCACGGTTCATACCGTGCATTATTGAATTGATTAGTCCTCAAGTAAAAACCTTCAAAAGTGGGATTAGGGTAAATTAAATAAACATTATATTGAGAAGAGATTTTAAGTTGTCAATTCTTCTTTGTTAGTATATTTTCGTGTGTGGTATTAATTGACGTGCTCTCGTCTTAAATGCATGCCACAATTTATAATTTCCCGTCAGTATCTTTAACCGAACAAACAGATTATACAAAGACCCCGGCTTTGTTTGATTTTGATAACATACCTTCTGGTTAATGAACTTTGCCGATCTCAATAACTTATCTATTATGTCAGGTGTTTTAATGTTCATATGTATGTATGTTTTAAAACAAGTATACGACTCTTCCTTTATTAGTAGTCTTGATATTAATTGTAGCTCTGTGTTTGTATGTAGGTACAGTAAACCCCTTTAACGCGATTTCGTATAACGCAAATTCCGTCCCTCATGTAGCGCGGTATTTATAAAGATTTGTCATGTCTATATTTAGTTTTGTGTTGTTATAAAATTAAACTAAATAAATTTATTAAATTCGTGTTCCTAGTTTTTGAATTGTTCAAAAAATCGGTTTAAACGCGGTAGTTTCACGGATTGGTTGAAGTGTCCTCGAATCTGGAGTATCCAAAAGAAAAATAGTTTTGAATTTCGAACTATTACACTCATATTATAAAACTAATAAAAGGACACTCTTCAGCTCTATAAATATATTTTTTTGGAATATTGTTATGCGTAATGTATCTCTCATTTGGAATTTTTCAAATAATTGCTAGATCTATAGTTCCTTAGACATATTTTAGTTTCCAGCATATTTTTGGACTACGTAGCATCCGCTGCTGATTTAATCTTTGGTACACACTTAAACGCACTTCTAGCAAAACTAAAAAGGATAATCCCAGCAAATAAAAAGTTACTCAAGCCTTTAATGGAGTTGATATGTTTCCCACGATTCTCGAGTGAAAAACTATTGTGGTGAGATTGGTCAGAGCGCCATATTTGTTATGAAATCAGGTGTTATGTTACCTGAAATTGTTATAAATGCGGTTTAGTGTTGTATTATTCATTGACTAACCGCCCCCGTGGCCCAGTGGCTATTATCGCTACAATTATCTTATATCTGTTGCCCCAAAAAATCTTTTTATATTCTAAATTATAAGTAAATAAAGAGCTGTGTTCGCTTAGTGGCTTCAGCGTGCGACTCTCATCCGTGAGGTCGTAAGTTCAATCCCCGGCTGGCACCAATGGACTTTCTTTCTATGTGAGCATTTAACATTCGCTCAAATAGTGAAGGAAAACATCGTGATAAAACCGGCTTGCCTTAGACCCAAAAAGTCGACGGCCTGTGTCAAGCATTGAAGGCTGATCACCTACTTGCCTATTAGATTGACAAATTATCGTGAAACAGATACAGAAATCTGGGACCAGAGCTAAAAAGCGGTGGTTTCCTGTCGTTAAATACGTGTAGAGAACATAGTATAGTAAGCAATAGTTTGTTGTTACTCTGTAAATAGGATGTGATTAAAAGCCCAAAAGGAAACGTGAAACCAGAGTGGTCGCTAGTATTTTAATAAAGTCGCAATTAATATTCATTCTAAATTCATAATAATTCATTAAAATTCGTTGAATTGCTCAAATTATTCTGAACGGTAAATTAAAAAGCTGTCCCATTAATAATGTTTTTAACATAAAGTGATATTTGAATGGAATATTTTCATATCAAATTAATACCCTTTATATTTAAATGATTGGTTTTTATACACCTACTTGTGTATAAAATCAAATTATAGTAATGATACTTACTGAAGTCGTGTTTGACAATAAAAATTAATAAATATTTTTCTTTGTCCCTAGCGCCACCAAACGCTGTGGAAGTCGTGAACCATCCCCACAACTCGAAGCTGGAGGTAAAGGAAGGGGAGGATGTTGTCCTTGAGTGTCAGGCGAAGAACGCCAAGCCTGCTGCAAAGGTTGTCTGGTTTCGCGGGAACCAGGAGATGACAGGAGATAGAGGTAAGTTTTTTAAATTTATTTATTTCGTCGTAGTCCTACTATTGGAGGCATAGTAGATAAAAGATGTATGGAAATGTCAAATACAATGTTTTATATTATTTCATAGTTTTGCTTTTAAAAAAAGTAATAATAGATGAGTAGATACTTTTATGACACTTGCTGTATTTGAAATTAAATGAAAACAAGTTCTTGTTACTATCTTATAATGAATACTAGCGGATCCGACAGACGTTGTCGTTACATACAAGAAAAATATAATAATTTTATCAAAATCTGTCCAGCCGTTTAGGAGTTTAATTAGGAACACATGCACAGAAGATTTATATATATACCAGCTGTTTATTTCCTGTATAGATAATTACCTATATACCGACTGCAGCGCCATCTGCATCTGAATATAAACCATTCAGGACGCCACCCAAACGCATACAAATAAAATCATTCAAATCGGTCCAGCCGTTTAAGTGGAGTTCAGTGACATACGACACACGTACGAGATTATTAGTTGAACTCTTCAGTAATTCAATAGCAAAACACAAATGTTTTATGCCAAGAGGCAACTATATATAAGAACTAAGCTAAATTCTAAAACAAAATGGAGGTCTACGGCATGAAATAAGACCATATTTTAATTCCATAGAATAAAACTTCATATTTTCTATAGTAATCTGATTTAACTGCGCGGAAAGCGCTTGCTACCAGATAGCTTTCAATTTAATTTTTCATTTATTAGTTCTTCAAGTACGATTGATATTTAAAAATACTATTTTGAAATTCTATAGACTTTTATGCGCTTTTGCGCTATTGGTTTAATTAGTAATTAAGGTTGTATCTTGTTTCATACGTCTAATTCCTAATCTTTAAACAATGTGAATAGGTCACATTGTTTAAAGATCATCCTTTTTTGGTGTATTTTTTTTTCATGTACAACTTCATGTAAATCTGGAACCCAAACCTAAAAGATTGTAGGCACACTTTTTTTCATTAAAAATTAAAGTTTAAAGTACGCAGAAAGTATCTAGAATTATTGAGTAAATTTTATTGTAACATAGTAAACACACTTAAAAGCGCCAGAGAACTGCGATCCTCCCTCGTACAGTGTATTAGTATAGTTGTTATAGTATATAGAAGTACATATAATTCTATTTGTTGAAACAAATCATTTGTTTTGCGCGCGGCAGAATCAAAGAACAATACAGTTGTTGATTTGACAATATCCGCGAGTCAAATCAACAACTATTGTTCGTTACGTCATTGTTGTCGCAATTGGCGCGATCTATTGTACTGATTGTCATTTTGATAACGTTTTTAGTTTTAGGAATCGACTGATTTACTTGTAACTTTACTTTAACATTGGTGGTAGGTCTAAATATAAGGAACTTTAAAAAAAAAAATTACTTTCTTTGAGTACTAGGCGTAATTTGACAGACTGTGTCACTATTAGAAAAATATGCGTAAATGAAATAACTTGTTCCATTCTTCTCGAACTGATACCATTTAATGTTCCTGCCAGATCTCTGCGCTCGCATAGAACTTTTAACCTTCTGACTCCCAGAACCAACATTGGGTTCCGTGAGCCTCTTCACAGGATGTGTTCTGCCACTAACATTGACCCTTTTTCGCACTCCTCTAGTGCTTCGTTTAGGAATAAGTTAAAACACTTAATGTCTTAATCTTCCTTGTTTTTTTTATATAGCTGCTAGTTTGTTTGTCGTTCTCCTAATTTATAAATTTTGTGCTGTCATGTTTTGTCTTGTTTTACTTTGTATTGTATTCATATTTATCAGTGAAACTTTTTTTGGATATGTCCTATGTGTTTATTTTATGTTTCACTTTTATTTTATTTACTGTGTAGAGATGTATCTGTTTGTTTCCTTAATAAATAAATAAATAAATAACTTAAATATATGTAACTCATGTTCATTTACTAAGTAGCTGTTGAAAACATTGATTTACTAATTGACTCTTTATGTTATAAAGACATTAATTGTTTTCTGCCGTGTTATACTAAAAGTCCGAAGTCCAAGTTAACTTTTATACTAAGCCCAAATAATCGTAGAAAAAATAACTGAAGTATACATAGGTAAACTGAAGCAGCCTTTTGAAATGATACTTCAAAGCGACAATGAGTTGGTTCATTCTGGTAACAATTTTGCCAATACCTGCAGATCAACAAACAAATTAATGGACAATATCGAATAGTGTTGTATCGATATCGATACTCCGCTTCAGCTGTTTGCAAATTGAAATTGAAAACTTGCTTAATTAATGACAGAACCAATTAGTGATGGGAGCCAATTATTGATAAAATTCTTGTTGTCCTAATTAGTATTGTCTCATAATTTGTCATTTTCCTTTGTTTAGCATAAAAAGACTGTATTTACGAATTCTAAAACATACTACAAAATCCTATTGGAGAGCTTTTTAGACTACACACGTGTTTGTAGTCCACGTTTTAATGTTGCCAATTATGTCGTCAAATCAATCAATCAAAATATGTTTATTCAGTTTAGATGCATGCTTATTGCTTATGAATGTCAAAAACGTTTACAAAATTCACGAAAGAGCAAGACTACGCCATCCGTTCGCAAAACTACCAGGAGGCCTTGTTCTGAGAAGAACGGGCAAGAAACTCAGCAAGTTTTGCCCTCCCTTTACATTACAATTTTTCAAAGAAAAATCTCATAGACCTCAACGTCATTAAAGTTACATAAGTAAAAAAATATCTGTTCTGTGATTTGCCACATTCACCATTACACACTTATTCACAACACTACAAACATAACAAAACAAATTAAAACAATATAACTAGAACTATTGCCACGCGTTTTCGTCTTCTAGGTAGTCATTTACTGTGTAGTAACCTTTACACGTTAATTTACACGACTCATTGAATGACATGCTCATACAGCAAAAAGTGGTGCCTCTGATAGATTAAAACTCGAGAAATTTAGAGCGAAGAATCTTCACAGAAAATGGGACAATACTCTGAATGATTTCTTTGTCTCGTGAGTTTTGTGACCGTGACCGGGGCGTCGCAAATGCCGCTATACATAGCACTTTTCTGATGACACTGAAATTATATTCACGAAAAGTGATGACGTGTACGAGTGGCAACGGATTTAATACCCACGGGGTCAAGCGCAAAAGCTAACTAGTTAAGACTTGCCGGTTTCCTCAAATTGTAATTCCTTCATCGTGCATATAAATAATTATTTTTTATAGGACAGGGGGCAAACTCCAGCCACCCGTCCGTCCATGGGCGACGGTATTATAAGTAATAGTATATTATATAGTTATAGGCACTCTCAATAGGTCGCGAGTGCGTTACCGACCTTTAAAAATGAGTACACTTTTTTCTTAGAGAACCCTGTCAAATAGGTGAGCCTCCTTCCCGTTTGCCTCCTATTACATAAAAAAAGCACAGCCTGAGTAGAAACGTATGACCTTGCAGACTTTAATCCAATTAATAAATGTAAGTTCTAGGTCCAGTATAAAAACCAAATCGAGAGTCACAAATAGAGAAAATATGAGTTTCCCTTGCCTCAATATTTTTAAACAAAGGTCACTGAAACAAAGAAAATTGCCCTCTCAGCGACTTAATACAAAGAACAATATCGTAAAAGAAATCTCAAATATTGCCAGCAAGAAGGGAAGAGAATCATTATTTGATAAGGGCAAACCCATCCGCATTTGAGAAGTCATGTCAATGTCATTCAATGTTATTAAAATTTGCCACAGATATAGAATGAAAGATATATTAAACCTCCTTTCTCAAATTCAAAATAAAATGAATTTGGCTATGTTTGTTTATTTCGCTGAAATTCTAATTTCACAAATGAAAATTTTAGTGCTAATGATAAAAAAAGTAAATATTAGAATTCAAATTAAAGTTTTTTTTAATTCGAATAATCGCAGGCAGGCTTAGGTGGGGCTATTCGTCTCAGACGTGAGGTTCGTCTCCTTCATCTCTGATAGTCAATTATTTTCAATCCCAAAACTACCTCTTATCTTAAAAATGAGGTCTTCTTCTTGGAAATTCCATCCTTTTTAGGCAAGTCGTTTAGGATATCTGCCATAAAGTTATGGAATAAACTTCCCGACTCCAAACCATTGGCTTATATATTGGCAAGACGCGTTGCTACGCGTCAAAGCAATAGTTCACGAACGGGGTACTCACCGTTCGTGAACTATTGGAATTAACATATTTCTTGTTTTTTTTTAAATTTGGGAAATAGAAAAAGTCCCTGGAGTCTGGACACAATGGCAGGGGACTAGAGTATTATTAATACATTGGCTTCCTCTCTAAGCTCTTAAGTCTTCTACATAAATACTTCTTAAACATATCCTATCTTGCACGTGACTTGTAATTCATGTATTGGTTTGTTCTTAATCAGCATTTAAACGAACTAAGCCCTATCCAGTTCTATACATCACTAAAACTAGTGATGCATTTAACGAATATCGACGTATATGAAATCCAGCAAAGCATGATCTGACGAGAAGATTTATCGACATTACCCTTTTATACATTATGTCATTTTATCGACAGCCCCTTGAGGCATTATTATCGCAAAGTTTTCCGATTGGATTTCGCTGATACGGCGCTTTTTGAAAGCTTTTTATTACACTATGTAGTCATGATACAGATTCAATTAACTATCGGTTTAATCTTAAGCTTCAAACAGCTCTAATGTTTTATAGTACTAGTTCAATGGAATCTCGAACAAAGGATTTGAGTTTGAAATATATGTCTTTTATAGGATGCCGGTGTTAGGGAGTTAATAATTTTATTTATTTCTGTGTTCAAACTTAAAAATTAATATAAAATATCTCGATCTGTTTTCGACGTGAAAAGCATTTGATAAGTTCCGAGAACTTTCCAATTGGAATGCGATTCCCATTCCGATTTAATTACAAACTTATGTATTTCAAGATTTATGTTCAAAAAGTACCAATACATGTAAAGATATATAAAAAATAACATTCTGAATAGACGTTCCTGTGATAAATGATTGTTTATTAAATAAAGTATATTTTTTATAAATATTTAATAATTACATAAATATGTTAAATAAGAGGTGAGAATTTATAAAATACTTAAATTTTATCAACTTAACAAATTGTTTTTGCCCCGAGAAGTGAATCCGGGGCCTTTTTAGCAGCAGGTTAAAAATGTAAATTCCTATGCAATACTTTGTTTATCAATTTATAATCTGGAAATAACATGAGTCGATTTTTTGACGTCATTGCCATTTCTTTAGCGGTTTGATTGTAAAAGGGACACAAAAATAGAATAGAATAGCTCGCAGATGGTAGATTTTTTCCTACTAACTTGATATTTTGGACAATTCACACAATATCTATATAAATTGTAGCGTATATTGTAGTGTTTGATGCATAAGCTATATTTTTGTAAAGTTTCATTAAAATACATTCAGTAGTTTTTACATGAAAGAGTAACAAACATGTATCCATACTTACAAACTTTCGCGTTTATAATATTAGAAGGATAAATCTTGCGTAGATACGTACGCTATGAAAATAATTCCAGCCCATCTCATAGCCGTTTTTTCATTTAAATTATTAAAGACAAAATTGTGTAGAAGGGTGGAAAGCTAGGAAAGTTATAACACATTCATGCTTTAGTATACTAGTTGTTCCCGTGGGTCGCGCTGAAGTTAATTTCGGCAATTTAGCAGTTACTGGCCCGCTGAGGAAGATAACACAGCGTTTACTGTTATGTAGCCCTTGGTAATCGCTGTAATAGTATAATAGACCTACTTTGCAGAGACCCGGCTTTCGTCCCTTTTACTTTACAGTAGATTCATTTGGAAATTTAATTACTAAAAAAACTGGTTATAGTTTAAAAAAATAGTGGTGCCTTTGGTCTCAGATTTCTGCATCTGTTTCTAGATTTTTTTCCACAACATCGATTTTTAAGTCCGAGGCATACAATGTTTTCCTTCACCGTATGGGCAAGTGTTAAATACGCACATAGAAATCAATTAATGCACAGCATTGATTCGAACTCACGATGTCAGGGTTAAGAGTCGAATGTCCAAGCCACTCGGCCAAATATATACATCTGTTTCAAATATATGTTTCACCTTACAAATTTTTACAATAATATTTATTATAAGCATGATAATAAAACCTCTTTAAGGTAACTCGAAGGTTCGAGTGCGTTGGTGTTTTTCTTATAAATCCACAATCTCTATATAAATTTGTCATAAAATTTCTATAGAAATAAAACGATTTTCCAACGTTTTTATCATTATTATAGTTGAAATCGTTTAGAGTGGGCTTATGTGCGCCTAGTTGATTTTGAGGGTCCTTCGGTTCGGGGTCCCATAAAATATTTTATTTAGAAACCATTTTTATGATGGGATAAAAAGAGCAATTCACTTCGTATATCTTTCAGAGTACGCTAAGATTGTTAAACTATTTTAGTCGTATCGGCAACTTTGTCAAGGTCAAGGGTTAGTCAACTGAAAAAAAAAGAAAAAAAAAAGTTTGTTTGTATAAAGTACTTCCCCTTTCCACTTGACATATATATATATATTTACATATACATAGCTTTTAAAATATAAGGATAATATGTAGTTGATAAAGTACTCTTTTCTTATCATAAAAAAGTGAAAACTCTCTATGATAAAGTTTATCAAAGCAGTTATAGCAAAACGGCACCGTTAATATACGAAGCTAATTTTTACGTAAAACTTGCAAACAATAGTTCCAACTTAGTCCACAACTCTTGTACAAAACACAGAATCCAGTTTTGCATACGAAATTCATATTTTATAGAGCATTTGCATAGAGAAAGTATTTAACATTTTCATGCTATTCTCCGCCCTAATTCTTGAATGTTATAACTTATTTACAGAATTAAATGACTAGGAAACATTCCACCAATGCTGCCTATGCTATACCTGTATGCAAAAATTAACCAAACCTAAGATTTTTCCCCTAACCGATAATAAACGCTTTACTATTTAAAAAACCTCTCTACCTATAAATAATGCTTCAAATGATTTTGTACATAATCTTAGAAATCTTTTTGCGGAATAAAATATTTATAAAATTGGAAGGCTTTTATCGGTAAAGGTGCAAGGACGTTGCCGCGCTTATCATCTTAGCGATTAAATGTGTCCTTAAATAAATTATTAGATTTTAAGGAAATCCGTGACGTCAACCCGTGGTGGCGAAGTAACAAACAATTCTTTGTTTTTAACATTCATTTATTTTACAAATTCATTTAAATATCATAATATATTACATTTAAAAACCATGGTTTTGAGAACTAGCAGTAAATGTAAACTTGAAAGCATTTAATATATCTCGTATTTCTTTATTGACGATCATAAGACTACATTGTGTTACCTAAATGAATCAGGAGTGCATCAAATGCATATGAAATCATTTCTATAATTTTTTGTTGGTTAACGTTAAACTGTTTCGTAATATTAGTAGTCAATTTATAATCATCATATTTGTATGGATTGATAAAATTTTACGTCTAGAAGACAAGTCAACTAATTAGCAGATTATTAGATACAGTTCCATTTTGTTGAGTAACTTTCGACCGCCATGATCAGTATTCATTATTGTATGGCTTGTTTTGTACTTGGGCGTATTAATAATGAATACCTATTGTGTTAAATATTAATATACGGTACGGAATAAGTTTAAGGAATTAAATATTATGACACTATCTGGTCAATATTTTCTTGAAGCCTTGTCCAAAAAAATATAAACGATTTTAAAATAATTGATGACTTTCACCAGTATAATACGCGAAATATAACTAATTTGAGTGTACGACCAACCAGGCTCCAAAAGATAAACCATTCCTTATATGGAAATTGTATTCGTTTTTACAACAAACTCCCAAGCGAAATTAGAGAATTATCACAAAATAAATTCAAAGCCGTCGTTGAACGAAAAATAATCAATAAAGCTTTTTATAAATTTGAGGAATACTTAAATGATCCTTGGGATTGATTTGCTCCAGTTCAAACAATTTGTATGACTCAATACTTGGCGATTAAAAAGAGTGGCGGAAAGTTTCTTGCCAGTTCTTCTTACCCGCTCTACGCCCTTGACTTGCGAACTGGTAGTAAATGTAAATTTACAATTAACTTCTTTCTGACAATTCATAAGTGTACTTGTTTACCTATATGGATAAAGATATTTTTGAGTTCGAGTTTGAATACGCCCTCAATTGTGTTATACATATAATTTAACCTTTCTTGTCTGTGTGTGAAGTATTTTCCCTATGCATGTGAGCCTTTCCGTATGTATAAGTAGTATATAAAAGTAAAGCTTACACAATTGGGTATTTGGATACTTAATATATACGTATATACACATATTGTTATTAAGATTGTGATACAGTCACTATCGCACATGAGTTCGTTAATGTTTCGTAGAAGTTTCTTAGTAAGCGCATTCTATTAATGTTACTTTGTATTAAAACTTGCATACTTTTCATAAAAGCGATATTACCATCTGCTAGGTGGCCAAATAAATGTATAAACAAAAGCTGCAAGACTTAGCATTAATGTGATTGTCTTTTTCAGTTGGCAGTGAAGAAATAAGAGAAGTGGACAGCCCAAGCGGAAACCCCAAATCTATGAGATATACTACAATATCTAGGTAAGCATTTTTTTATGATGATTTATATTTTTTCTTTGTAATCACAATATTTAATGTCTTAAGAGGTTACAAAATATATTTTACATTAAAATGTAAATGTATATAATATAATTTTGTATAAAAGACAATCTTATAAAGAAATCATATAGTCAAATTTCTACCTATTGTGCTGCACTCTTCTCTTCTTCTTAGTTTCCATTGCTGAAGGTTTGTGTCTGTCTTGAAAAGCTCTAACGATACGGCGACATGCTGCCTCCAAGCACTCTATCTTCAGCTTGTCTCAAGGCATTAGGGATATTGTCGAAAGCTCCTAAAAAATATAAAAGACACTAAATTTTCTGAATGTCTTGAAACTACTGTTACAATATAAATAAAATTGGTGCAATGTCAATCTCATAACAAAAGGCTTAGTGATATTTTTCGCCTAACCTTCTACATAATCAAACTAGCCGGCAAAATTAACTATAAACCCTAACCTACCCCAATATCCACTAAGGCAAATATACTATATTAGTGTGTAGTAACAATCTGGGGTATAATTTATTTTATTCCCCAATCTGTGCCAGTCATTCGGACCCTTGTCACAATCCGACACAAATTGTCATATACTAAATTAGTTCGGTATTGCCTGATATACATTTTTATTAAATAATTGTAATTGTATTATTAATTTATTATTGCATTGACGGTAGTATATACAACTTGCCATTGCTAACACTCACGTTATACTCTTGTGTAAAACTATTCCTATGACTTCAGCTATAAATAAAAATTACGGGTATTTAAAAAAAATATTTTTTACAAATTTAATAAAAAAGTCTCAAAGGCTTCATCATTGTCAAGTCGTAATGTTTGTACATTGCATTGCAGCAGTATGCGTGTAAGTAGGTAATAAGTCATCCATCTGTCCCTAATCAAAGAAGATGATATTGACTCCAAATTCAAACCCTAGCCGTAATCCTATCATCTCATCCAAATAACTTACAAATACAAAAACTACCCTACAACATCATAATTAAACTTCGCTTAAAAACTAGCAACGTTTTACATAATACGTCCCAAACAAAGAGTCATCCGAGTAATTGCGTTGTTAAAATTTAAACACGAGTAAAGTTTGTAACTCATATTATTTCCTTATGTCATTTCATCTAACAACAAGCGACCGAACATAAATTACTTTTTGTGAAATGTCTCGGTTTGAGGCGCGTCGGGAAATTTAAAGAGTTAAAACGCTGGATGAGTTACGAGTAATGGGAACAGTTTAACGTTTACTTGTACTTGCTGTTACAGAATTAAATGCAAAATCTGAGATAAGAACCCAGAATCAAACATGCAAGATACATATGTTAATATTAATTAAATTCTTATTTCTCTTGATGATAAAAATTGTCGAAGCAGTGTGGGGTGTATTAATAAAATAATTTTATCATAATTAAATCTAATAAACACGTTCATGAATTGACGGACTATTGATGATGATGATGTACTACTTATAATAAATTGAATAAGTACGTTTCACCACTTAGTTAAAATGTATTTTTCGAAAAATACGCTGACAGCCGGCTTTGTTATTGTTTACTTCCTCCACTGACGTTTGACACCGAATGGCTGCGTTCACAATTTTTTTTTTTATAATCAATGCGTTCCTGAAATGACTATCTCTGCAATTATATTGATGTTGTTAACAACATACGTCTTTATTAAATTATATTTTTATTAAAATCAAGATTAAAGACATTGAATTGCTAGAAGACCTAATTTTACACCTTAATGATTTTGAGCCGTATATTATTGGCACTTATTCATAAAAAACACATTAAATACAAGTCGCTAAGGCAAAGAAACACGTAAATAAAAAAATGGAATGGAGTTGGAATAACAGTGTATAGTGGGTCGTATCCATGTTTTTTTATTCCTCGAATAGATGTATGGCTCCAAAGTTAGACGAAGTTGTGAATTGATGGCGAAAACTCAGGTTTATTACTCACGTCAAGTGATAGCTATGTACTAAGTAAACATCACTCAGTAGTGTGAAATAGTCTTTATATATACATTTTTTTATATAACACTATTTAGTTGACTTACTTATATTGTTGTTAGATAAAGAGTATTTCTAGTCTATGGTTTTTTATCAAGTTGTAAAAAACAGAAGTTTAACGGATTTTAACAGATTTGATCCCTTATTTACTAAGTTCGTTTCGAATATTTTACAACACTCGTGTCCAACGAGTGACTCAAGAATCTAGGGTTATGTATTAAAAAAATATTTCAATAATTTTAATTTGTTGCAACTTTTATTAATTTTATAAATAATAAAAAGTAAATACTTATAAAGTATGTCTTGATCTACACAATTCTCTAGATAGGCAACTGTTAAAGATCTTACATTCGCGCTGACGTTGACATTTGACACTTGACACTTGTCGTCGAAACGATACATGTCATTATTCCGGCTTGTGCGGGCGAAGTAAGCAAAACTGTCATCCTATCCACTGCATCCTCTGTTCTATGAATATATCATTTTGCATTTAAATCGCTATATTTATGTTTATAATTGACTTAAACGTGAAATATATTAAATTTGATTTAATATCAAATTAAAACAACAATTTCATCGTAATATACAGTATGACAACACGATGAAATTATTATGTAGACATCATATTTTGTTGTCGTTTATATATCTAAGATGTAAAAAAATTAATCAGTGGCGCTACAAACTCTTTAAGTCTCAGATTTCTGAATCTGTTTCATGATCATTTTTCAATCTAATAGACAAGTATATTATCAGCCTCCTGTGCCTGACACACGCCGTCTAAGGCAAGTCGATGATGTTTTCCAACACCGTAATGTACGATTAATGCACAGCCGGGGTTCGAACCTACGACCTCAGGGATGAGAGTCGCACGCTGAAGCCATTAGGCCATCACTACTCATATCTAAGATATAGATAGGTTATTAATGTATAGGTTATAGAAATAATTATATGTTAACAATTTAAGCGATCGTGTAACGTATGGATATGGGAATTCTAAGCCTGAGTCTAATAACTAAGGAATTATAATCTAACATAAATGCTATATATACCTTCTGTAAACGTTAAGAAGATTATTTCATATACTGATTACAGAATGTATGAACTCGGTGCTAGTGCAATATGAGATCAATACGATGTCCCATTTGAGACTGACATAAACTAAAAACTAGTTTGGATTTAAAATTCGGTTTACACTTGCCATAATTCCTCACGTCAGTCGCACGACAGCGGGTTTAATCTCAACGAATCTCGGGAGTGGAATTTATTTTTAAAAATGTTGAAAATATCAACTCGAAATATTACCTGATCGAAACGTAGAGGCAATGTTTAAGTTTATAAGCTTTCCTAGTCTTCTCATCGTGTGTTTCCGACATCCTTCGTACTTATTTAAGTTTCTAAGTTCTTTTATGTTACAAGTTAATATTAACGCAACGTAGGCAAATTCTACCATCTTCATGTCAAACTATCAGATATGACACCGCTTGATACACTGTAATATACCCACTGAACTGTATATGTCCAGCAATCATTTAAATAAAATATTCTTGATACTATTTCTATTTGTCCCAGGGTCCACTTCAAAGCTACTTCAGAAGATGACTACGCAGACTTCACATGTGAGGCGAGACAGGAGGCATTGCATCGAGACTCGCCTATGAGGAGTACTATACAACTCAGCGTGCTTTGTAAGTAGCCGGAAAGCCTTTTGGTTATTCATTATTAAATTAAAATTAGTTTTTAAAACATATTCCTCCTCCGTCGCGATTTGACTAGATACCGCTGAACCGAAACAAAAGAATAATAATAATAAAAGACTATTCACTCATTAAATACAAACATTAACTTTAACCAAAGCTATAACATACATTTAAACTATATTTATCTATTTGATTTTTTTTACACGTTATCAGCATCATGTTTTCCATCCTTCCGGCAGAGCATCTTCCCATATCTTTATTTGATGGCTTCTTTCTTCTCTCTGGCATTCTATGACGTCTTTCGTCCATTTTTCGTTATTGCCCAGTCCAAGTCCATTTAAGTTTTTTTTTTTTGTTAACACATCGCATATTTTTGTCCTTTTCGTTATTTCTGTGGGTCGGCCTCCGTATGTTCAACAAACTCCGTTCCATCTATGCAAAGGAACTAAGTTTCTAAACTAAACTAAAATAAATGTGTATCTAAATATTTTCGGTCGTTTCATAATATCACGTCTTCCGAAAAAAAAAATCCTAACATCTTACCAAATAGACTAATTAGATTTGCTTCATTAGTTCCAGTCCAAATTACACGTAAATACCTAAATATATCCTAGCTTTTATAAATATGTTTGGGGCACGCAGCGTGGGGCGACCTAATTTCGTTACAAATAACGATGCGGGAGATGTTATTTTACATTATTTTTAGTATTTATTTACTTTGCGAAATTGTAAATCTTGAATACCAATGATGTAATTGCGTATTCAATAAACTAGTTATTGCCCTATTGAGGAAAGCTTAGTTTAAAAGATCTCACTACTACTGTTCGAAGTAACAACTAAAAATATACAACCCGAATATTACAAGACAAGGAGAGGCCAAAATGTTAAAATTCAATAAGCCACGCAATCCCATACAAAAACAGCCATAGATTAACTAAGATAAAACGCAGACACGTCAAGGCAATTTGTTGCCGCCAAGTAATTGTCTCATAAAGGCACGATGAGTGAATCCACGGCTAATCCCTAATAAGTGCCTCCATTCATAACTCGCCATTTCTTATGTCCCAAGTGACACTTTCCCGTGTCCAACTCATATTTTTCTTGCAAATAAAATTTAACGATTGTTCTAGTGGTTGGAGATTCTGAGATATTTCGAGATTAATAACCTTGTTGATTTTAACATTGTTTTATAAAGATCCGGCGACGGAATAGCGAACCTTTTGAATGTTCAACACTTTGATAAGCTTTTTGTCGTTTTTTGCATATTATTCCATCCTCGTAGCCACGGTCGATGTTATGCAAAAGTTGAGTTATTAAAAAAGAACTGTATACTAAAGAATTCCTGAGACATGACTTCTGTCTCTGTTTCGTGATAACTTGTTTCTTCAATAGAAGGCTTCAACAGGCTGATCACCCCTGCCCATGGGCAGGTAGGTGATCAGCCTGTTGTGCCTGACACATGCCGTCAAATTTTGGGTCTAATGCATGCCGGTTTACTCACGATGTTTTCTGTTACTTTACGAGCGAGGGTTACACCCAGAAGTAAAATATACCACGCGCGACCTAATTGTCGTAATGTTTAAATAATTAAATAATGTTTTTGGACAAAGACTGGTTTATCACTTGGTGGTATCGTTGACAATAATAAAAACTTCTGCTGGCGCCCACGAACATAGGCTCCACCATCACGTGAATGCCGAGGCTATTCACTTTTTCACCACGGGCCTAGTGAAAAGACTGAAAAGGGCAAAATCATTTGATCTAGTGAATTAGTGTTAGTGCATGTTTGTACTAAATGCTAAACAGTGAAAAAATAGAATACAAGAACAGAGTGTCTTCCCTTTTATAGAGACTAAGTAGTGTTATTGGACACTTTCTTATGTTAATATCATTGTTAGTAAATTAAGTTAGACTTTAATTACCTAGGTATTAGTCTTAAGTTAGGCTAGATCGTAATGTTCCATGAGGTCTTAGTAAAGAAACTTGGTATCGTGTATGTGTTTCTGTTCTCTTTAGGGAAATATAATCCACAATTTCCATTATTCCAATTAATTTTTCTTGCCTCAAACCCGCGGCTCAATGTGCCGAGGTGATCAGAATACCAATTATGCAGACGGAATCGATCGTTTAATGGCGCATCAATAATTCATAGCTCGATGTCACTTGATTCGTTTGTTCAACTCGTTTATTACGACCCACTTGCCATGTTGGTAATTAGTAAAGGGATTGTTTGTTCAATATGTGTTTTTAAAATTTAAAATATTTTTTTTGGAATCTGTACTTGTCTACTAAAGAACGAATTAATGCCTGCAGCTGAGTTTTATCATCGGACGTCGAGGCTGAATACGAAATTCGACCCGTATCACCTCGACGTCCGCCGTTCCATAACTGAGCGTTTTTTTAAGTTGATGCCCACTGAAGTATTTCCGAACCAATTTGACTTTAAAGGTCGACAACGCGTTATCGAGCCCGCAGGCATGGACACGCTCAGTCTCCATGGGCAGCGGTATCACTTAATATCAGGTGAGCCTCCTGCCCGTTTGCCTCTGCTTCTATAAATTACAACATTAGAAACGTCGCATATTTAAAAAGAAAATAATCATAATACCCTTATTAATTTACGATTATAACTGTTTTTTCTTGTATAATAGATAGATAAGACATTAGAAAAAGGGCTTTTAGATGTCAAAGTACAGTAGATGCTACTTAAAATTCATATATGCATGTAAAGCTACAAAAATAACCAAAGTATTAAAATGGCACTTTTGAAAGTCAAAATCAGAAGTTTTTTTTTAAATTATTCTAGTTGCACCTTCCTAAAAGTAGTTTCATATGGAGAAGAATGGGCATACTTACTCTTTTAAAATAGTTTTTACAATATCTTGTACAATGATTTGATAACTATATGTGACGATCATGTACCTAGAATAAAATAAAATAGGCGCATGGTGTTAAGAATGCAAGTCAAAAATATTTAAATAGTGAATTTAAAAGTAATTAACTGAATTTATATTCAAAATCTTCGAAACTATTTCAGGTACAAAACAAAGTACAGTGGGGGATAATTAATAATTCATAGGCGAGTGGAGAGTGGGGGGACTCGCAAAATATACTTTGCAATTCCAAATTTGTTTGGACAGGCGTCGACAGCCCGAAATGTTCTATATTCCCTGTTATAAATATTTATATGTGCACGTCGGACCTAAGTTTTACATTTAATTTTGATTTTAAATAAGGCAAGCTAAGACCTTAATCTACAGAGGTTTTATGGGACTTCTTCACCTGTTTCAGATCTTACATAATATATTAAAATGTGTTAGATATTATGTGTTATTATTATTTGAACACACATATACAGTATTTACCATATTCTCAACCTACATTGTAATTCATTAATGGGAAATTAAAGCAAATTTAAAAAGTTTGGTCCCTGTGGCAGTGTATCTTTAACGCTGGCAGCATTTCCTAGCTGTGTAGCGAGGAAAGCACCGGTACAAACTACCAGGCGCCAACTTAATTCTTTAATTAGCGCCTGTGCACTTGAATCCCACGACCCAAGAGTCTCTACTCCAAAGAGAACAAAATCAGAGTTGGAGGAAAGACTTATATTTGTGCTGTTTATTATTATTTGATTTAAATTGTAATAGGAAGTGCGGTACTGAAAGTGACCGGCTATCCGTTGTCCCTTTTAATAGATTGAGTGTAAAATTGCACCGTTTGCATAGCATGTAGTTATTTTTAGTGTCGCCGCGGTTAATAGGCCATTATACGGAGATATACAGCGTGTATCACGGAGGGTGCTAAATTCCATCAGCCTGTATAATTACGTTGCTGTTTTCTTTCCCCTATGCTCGGGTTACGTAGGGATGTGCTGTTGTCGATAGAAAAAAGCCGAACGAGAGACGATATAACGAGTTTTTAAATATTTTGTGTTCTCTTAATTTTTACCAAAGATAAAGTATACAAGTGTACTATTGAAATTATTAGGTTAAATTGACATTGTGTTCGTTCTACAAACAGGTAACCATCTCTTATATATGTATGTTATTTATCGATAGAATTTAAATCCCTCAATCACTATCTCATTGATAAACGTGGAATGAAAAAATAAAGCAAAAATGTAACACAATGAAGTGTCGTATTAACTTTGAATGCCGCGAGGGTGGTTTTATGTCACAATTTTACTCACACAAAACTAGGTCCTGTCTCACTATGTCATATACTTTCGCATGATATGTATAAATATTACATAGAGTATACGGTCGTTGTTTTATTTCTTTGCTTATAAAGAAGATATATATAAAAGAGCATTGTTGGCGGCTTCGGCGTGCGACTCTCATCCCTGAGGTCGTAGGTTCGATCCCCGGCTGTGGACCAATGGACTTTCTTTCTATGTGCGAATTTAATATTTGCTCCAACGGTGGAGGAAAACATATTGAGGAAACCGGCTTGCCTTAGACCAAAAAAGTCGACGGCGTGTGTCAAGCACAGGAAGAATCACCTACTTGCTTATTAGATCGACAAATGATCATGAAAGATACAGAAATCTAAGGCCCAGACGTAAAAAAGGTTGCGCCACTGATTTATTTTTATCTCAATATATTATATATTGCTTTTAATAATACACAATACACGCAGGTATGAATCCATTTCTATTTCCATAGCTTTACAATTCGCCCACGCAAGAATATATTCTTTTCAATTATTGACCAACGAATCCTTTTAAGAGGAGAGTAAAAGAGGAACAATAATAAAAAGATTTAACTTGGACAATAAACAGCTGGAACAATAGACAACTTTACTTGTACTACCACAATTTCCGTGGAGCATTTGCAGCGTAGATTTAGATGTATTTAACCAAGATAGTCACTATTCCAAAAAAAGATACAAGCCAGCTGATGCCCTCACTTTTGCACCCTTGTTGATGAGGTTGTTTGGTTTACTGTGAATATAGTAGGCTATTCAGAGATTTCTAATACTAGGAAATTTAATTAAAATAAGAGAAGAAAATTGTATAATCTATTCTACATAATACTCGTACGTAACAACACGCTCGAACAGCTTGCTAATTCGAGTCACTCAATTACACTGTAGTGTAAACAATGCAGTTACTGATTTAGGGGTACGACACAGATCAGTGCTTTAGTAGACTGCTGTAATAGGACTGCGTAAGTCAGTATTTACTTGTCTGTCTCTTTTCATCACAGCGTTAATACAATTGACACGAAAAAGACGGGAGGAGAGAATAGTGCGACAATTTTTTATTAGGAAGTGTTTTTTAGAAACACAGATTTTTTAGATAAATGTACAATATATCAGATTATCTAAAACTGATTTATAAGTACATTTATGGTTTAACATATTTGAACTAGTTATTAAGTCAGTCATAGTTACTTTTTATTCTTTATAAACATAAAAGCTTTAATTTTAATATCTTTCATTTTTCATTGCGTAAATATGAGAAAAAACATTGAACTAATTTAAATTTGTACCTCATTTAAGAACTTTTCCTCATTTAAGTTCATTATCTTATAGCTTTGGGTTTATTAAATAGTGTTACTCACAGATGCCAAGACTAAGGTGAAATAATGCAATCTGCATTTGAGGAAGGCAGTATTACACGACGGTGTGACATCAGTCGCGCAATGAGGGCTTAATTACAAACATAAACACCAAGACTCGCCTTAGAATTCTGTAAAATTATTCCGTGTATATTCTAAAGTTTTAAACAGTCCTTTGTTCCGGTGTGATATAAAGAGATTTTTTTGAAACCCGTGACATACACATTTTATTATGAATTTTGCCTTAGTAGTTTTGGAGACTTTAAACTTTCTAATCGGGGTATGGAGCATATTTCTACGTTTGTTTTATAGATAATTTTTAAGGCGAGATCGGCATTTTGTGCCTACTTACCCGAAAAATAAGAATGCCGGGAATGTTACCTAAAACAATTTTTAAACTACGTGCTTCTTCTTCTTATGGATGTCCTCTCCATTACTGGAGGTTCTGGAAGCGTGTCTGGTCCTGTGCTAGATGCAGCAACTCTTACGATCTTTTCACAATACCCGTCCACTCCCTAACGTTGCGTAGCCATTATTTTTTCCTTCTACCAACACACCGTTTACCCAGGATTTTTCCCATTATAATCAATTGAAGGAGCTGGTAGCGGTCATGCCGCTACACGTGGCCTTTACGCAACTTTTCGTTGTTGTTTTGCATTATCAACTAATCTACAAAGACATGTTTGAGACCCTCAGAATATATATCTTAAAGATAGCAGAAGCTGTTCTAGTTTTAAATAATCTCTAGCCCTAAAGAAAACTATTTTAATATTCTTAAATAGTCTATTTAGAATCTATTAACATCTAAATGGCCATCGTCTTGTACATTCGCGTGGAAAAGTGTTGTGACATCGCTGTAAATAAGGTTTTTCTTTGAGAAAAATGAGTCGACCTTGTAAATTAAATACGCAATTTTAAAAATTACACCCTCCAGTTAAGGGTTCAGTGAGAAATGAGATCAGAGGAGCGCCGAGAACGGGTATTAATAACTTCTACTTGTTTAAGAAAGTGCTTAGGTATTTGTTGAAAAAGCGCAGGTCTTAAGATACTTCAGAGATATATACCTAGTACCTACTCTAGTGACTTATCTCTACTTACTTTGGCTGAATATTTATTTTTACAAACATACAAAAACAATATGTTAAAAACTCGGTGTAATAATTGTATAGACTTATGTATGAGAAATAAATATTCTTAAAATTTTACGAAGAAAAGTCTCATGCTTATGAGACCTGGACATATATATGGAAACGAAACAGACACATTAAACAATAGTTCATTCGTTCGTTCGTTTGAGCCTGTTGACGTCCACTGCTGGACATAGGCCTCTCCCACAAATCGCCCGGTAATACGCCCGTTCCCCGCGCTTTGCATCCGCCTTCGCTATATAGTACAAAGATAGAATAAGGAGAAATATATATGCCTAAAGAGTGTTTTAGAGGGGTTTTTTTTCCTACAATAAAGTTCGCAGAAGAGAGTGCGACCTTACACGAATTACAATCGAGCCTATACAATAATTATGGCTAATGAATAATATTATGTTGACTTAAGTTTCTACAATACTTGTGAATAGCTGTAACTTAGGTTATGTTCATTAACAGTCTTAATGTTCTATAATGTTTTGACCCTATGTTCGTGTGTCCGAGATATAGACAGTTGCCTTACTTTACATTTAATTATGTAAATTGTATTATATTTCTGCAACAAAGTGTTAATAAATAAAACTTTAACGCTTATAATAACCTATAAACATAGTTTTCTAACCTTATATTTAAAGTAGCAGTAGTGAATTCAGATCTATTGTACGAAATAAGTAATTTACATTTTCCAAATTGCAAGTTGTCCTCCACAAAACCGACAAAAATTCTTTCGTTTTTTCAGTTCACGCTTAGCCGTTTCCAGTATTTACAATGTCCCTTTGATGCTCAAAGGAAAGATTTGTTTAACCTCTGAGTCTTCATTCTAATGAGTTTTTGATATTTTTCCATTCTTTCCCTTCGAATTGTATTTAGAGATAATATGTTATATCTTAAGGGATTTTTGGATTCTTTTACTTTGAGCGTTTAAACTACCCAATGCCAAAATAGTAAACACATAGAATTGATGTGAACACAGACTTGTAATAGTCAACTTTTATATAACTACTAGCTGTCCCGGTAAACGTCGTTTTGCAATGTATATTAATTCTAGGAAACATTTTTTTAGTTCAATAAAAATAACTATCTACTATAATAGAAAATAGGGGTTTTAATTTTTTTTTCCAAAAATAAAAAAATATATTTTGGGGTGGACACCCCTTATCACTTAGGGGTATGAAAAATAGGTAGTAGCCGATCCCAGACCCACTGAATATGCATATAAAATTTGATAAAAATCGGTCAAGCCGTTTCGGAGGAGTATGGTAACTAACATAGTGACACGAGAATTTTATATATTTAAAGATAACATTGACTAAAGCTAACCTATACACTTTATTTAATTACAAAATTATTTACAAGCCCTCGGGCTCTTCGGAGGCTTTTCTTGTTTATGTTTAATTGTTTGGAATTCAAACTTATCCTTCCTGCCCTAAAAGTAAGTGTTCAGCGTTCCATCAAAGACGGGTGTTTGTCATAAACTCTAAAATTAATCATTGGAGATTTTTACTAACTCATTAAAGCAAAGTCGACAATAAACTTCATGATGATAGTAATAAATAAGAACTTAACTGAAAACTCAGTGTTGCTTATAAGAGCTTGCTGAATAGCGATAAGGCCGTCCGTTACACTATATATTTTGTATAGTATGTAAATGTAAATTATCTGTAAATAAGTATGATTAAATAAATAAATCTTTGATTTTTCCAGATCCTCCTGGCGCCCCCTATATAGAAGGCTACGCGGAAGGCGAGACCGTGAGACGTGGACAAAGCCTTGAGCTGGTCTGCAGAAGTCGAGGCGGTAACCCACCAGCTCAGCTAATCTGGTATAAAAATGGCGAACAAATCAGAATGGCTTACAGGTAGGTTTAATTAATAACTGGTAATGATATGTATAGTTACTTTATATAGGAAAGGAGAGGAAAACCCTATAGTTCTAGGATATTTTTGCATTTAAGCATTTGACGCAACTGTTAATACTGAAATTTAAAAAAAAAACTCAGATCTAGAACTAGATAGAAATATACAAAAAAAAATTGTTATAATATTACTTTTAATTAGGCATACGTTTATTGGTATTTACCAATTATTTATTTCGTAATCCTACAGCTAACAAAAATTATGTATAATAACAATCAATTACACAGAAAATATACACAAAGATGGAATAAAAATTCTTACAAAAAGGTTCAAACATTTCAAAGGGAAAAAACAATGAAATTATTCAATACATTTAACTAAGTAATACATAATTTGGCTTAGGTGAATTATATACTCGTAATAAAAAGGCTTTTTTATTCCATTTCAAATGTTGTTAGTATTTACTTTTAGGTAAATCTTAGTAGTAGTAGTAGGTAAGTCACCTGTGGATATGGGCCCCTCTTAAAGTAAAGGAGGAGAAAGTTAAAGAGGAGGGATCCTCCAAAACTTTCCACATGTCTCCTGTCATCAGCCAATAGTCTGCCAGTCTTTTCCTGCTATGTATATCAAGTCTTCAGCCTACCTTCTTGGCCCGAGCAAGCTTCTCAGTGCTATCTTAGTTTACCAATTACACCCATTTAAATAAATGTTATATATGTTAACGTAAAATTGTAAATACCGTTACATTGTAATCTATCTCGCGAGATTATAAACTGTCGAAAGATTGTGATCTCAACGTACTGCTTACAATTTAACGCATTATTATTCGGTAGATTATAATCTATCGAAGTGAAATCGTCAAATTGTGAAACGGTAAGCACCTCGCGCGCTGATTGGTCGGCTTTATAGTAGACTGTTATATTATGTCCATAGATGAAACAAGGGTATCGGTCAAATAAAATGAATGCACTTCAAAAATTAGTATTCATTATATCAATAATTCTGACATCACATGATGAAAAAAAAAATATATCAAAATAAAAAAATCAGAAACGTAACAATATTTTCTCTTCAAACACAAATTAAAATTGAAAAATTAATGAAATTTTTTTTTAGAAAAAAACGATCACAAAATAAAATCAAAATTTAAAAAAAAACAAATCGATAACATATGAACGTTTTTGAAAACATAACAAAATTGTCTATTATATAAAAAATAAGAAAGTAAATTGCATCAATAAAAATGTTCAATTATTGTTGCACGTCAACGAGTTGTGGCACCTGGAGTTACAAAGAACATTAGCTTTCTTTTTGCAATTAAATTTTTTTCTACTTTCATTATGCCCGCTGTAATAGTTTTGTAACTCTATGGTAAATTCTTCCTTATTAACAATACCTAATATTTCTGAGTTTTGTTAATCGACAGGCTCAATATCCGACATTGTAAATACGAGATCACAAAGGTTCACGCGAATAAAAAATATTAAAACACGGAAAATGTATGTAATTTAGCGATTTTCACAATTTGACGATTTCACTTCGATAGATTATAATCTACCGAATAATAATACGTTAAATTGTAAGCAATACGTTGAGTTCACAATCTTTCGACAGTTTACAATCTCGCGAGACAGATTACAATCTAACGGTTTTTACAATTTTACGTTGACATATATATATTTTCATATTGGAATATCATCAGCAAAACTAACGTAAAGAGATAAACCGATTGCAGCGTCAATTAAAATACGAATCGAACCGCAATTACAAAAACTCAAATTAAAAGTCAAAAACAGATCTATCGCGGCGGAATACCCTATCAAAACTTCTCCGTTTTTGCTTATAACGAATAAAAACCCCCGTTGTACCCCTCTTAACCCCCTAACCCCTCCCAGACGTTTCGGGGATCGTATTAAGCTGAGAACAGATAGGGCGTATGTCTCCATGATTTATGTAGTAGGAATAATGATGTGCTGTGGTTGTCGATGTCCTTGTTGAATTCTGAAGATATTGAAGAAATTTAATTCTCCCAAATTCACACATTTCTGTCTGTAGCTTTCAAGCAAAATATTATTTTCATTGCTGGTTTGTTAAGAGCTGAAAGATAAAGACTTAAACTATGGGACGCTATATTAAAATCTGGTCTATTTTATTTGAATTGAAACTAACCATCAAAATATAAAAATACTTAGGAACAGTATAATTAAGTTACGGAATATAACGCTTCATTAGTTAACGACTGATTTAAAAAGTTGAACTATACCTAAACTAAAACTTAACTTTATACACTTTTAGTTTAACTTATCCTACTTCAGTGGCTGTCAATAATTGTTTTGTTTTGTTAAGGCTAATATGTTTCTTAAGTTTCCGATAACAGACTTATTTATCGGAACATGCATCTTACTCGATATCTCTGAATACCAGTTTAAATTATCATGAAAATTCAGCAAAATTTAATTTGGAGTGAGAAAGGTATCACATATTAAAACTAATATAGTTTAATTAACTATTATTAGTCTCTAACGACCTTAATTAATGAAAGTTACACCGGTCATTAACCGTCTATTAATTAATATTAATAATATATTTTAATAAAATATCACTAGAAGCAGTATTTTATATTAAATTTCTAAATCAACGCTAGGCTTTGATAATTGGGCACAATTATGTTTATATTTTCTTGACGTTTGCTTAATTGAAAAATTTTGCTTATTTCAATTTCGTTTTGGCAAATGAAATGAGAATAATTATTAAGGACTAAACTGTCTTTAGATTAATCTATTTAATTGTTTTATTATTATGTTATTGCTTAAAAGGTTTGTTAATCAGTAGCGTTACTTTAATAGTGATTACAAAGATTCACAATTGGTTCACCATACAAAAAACCCATGATTATTAAATCTAGCGACAAGAACCAGATTCTCTGGGATGAAATTGTCTCGTGGAACAAAGTTCCAAGTTTAAAAATAACGTGTTGGTGATAACGAACAAACCATATAGAAGCTGCGAGCAGAATTTCTTTTTGCGCGAGTATTTCGTGTATTTGGCGAGATTATTTTCGACCACTTCAGCAATAATTGTAATATTTTAATCTATTTACACTATTACGCAGGAACACCTTATTATAAAATTATAGGTTATGAAGATTCATTCAATAATTAAATATATTTTTATCATCCATATCTTTAATTATTAAGATTTTGTTTTCGGATTTTGACAAAAGGCAATGTTTATCGATAAGGGTGACATGACTATCGATAAAAAAATTGTTTATGGACATCACTTATGAAATTGTATTAAGATCTGCATAACGGCACCGGAAGCTGATTTATGCGATAAATGCATATCGGATAGTGATGTACTATGACATGTTATGTTTTATTTAAATATTAAATTTGAATTCATTAATATCATAGTTTTGGTTTTATATAAACTATTTGTTATAAATACCCGCTAATATTGATTATACAACGCGTTATGTTCAAATGATTCACGTTTAACTTCCTTAGTTAAACGGGATTAAAATTATTAGAAAAAACAATGATACAAAATAAATATGTTCGTACAAATCATTATAGATGTCATAGTTAGTACACAAATATAACGATTTAAAATAAATGATTAATAGAGCCAATTTACAATACGAGGCACTTAAAAAACCTAGGAGTGTATTAAAACTTTGCATTAAGCTAATTAACGCGATCATTATACGAAAAGCTGGACCCTAATTAAAAATAAAGCAACCCATTCACCCCTCCATCTTAAATCATATCATTACCAGCGATCGCAATTCAAATAGCGAACTCAAACAATTTCTTCAACCCCTTTCAAGTCGAATTTCAAACAAATCGAGCGTACAATAACGAGTCGATTGCGTCCGGAATAGTTTAATCGATAATCGATAAGCGATAGTACAACACTAGACGGGGAATAGTAACAATAATATTATATTGTTCACCTGCTTTCGTTATAAGTTATGATAAAAAACAAAGGATAGAATTGGTATTCGGAGGAAGAATTTGATTTACGGAGATATATTGCAGGTTGTTGAACTTTTCATTGTAACTAGTTGATTTATTCGAACAAATTCGTAAATGGCATTTCTCTATTTTTCTTTTCTTCTCTGTTGGTTTTAAACGGACGAGGAATTCTTTTGAATGAAGGCTCAAGTACTACTATACTGCTCACATCTCTGGGCCGGTGCTCCCAAAAACCAGCTTCTTCTCTCTCTCTACAGATAGACATTGCATCTCCATGCGTATTCTACAAAGTGTACTATGGAGAGTGTTCTGAAAAGTATGGGTTGATCCCGCCTGCCTCGTTTCAACACCGTACGAGCATATCAATTCAAAATTTCTTCAGCATCACCTTGATGGCTGGAAGTCTTCCACAGTCCACAATTTCTTTTGCTAATTAGCGAGTTGGGGATTCGACTCCCGGTGGGGGTATACTCCTCGCTCAATGACCGGCAACGCACCCACTACACTAAAAATGGGTGTCATGGGCTGCGATGACCTTTTTGGGCGTCCGGCTTGTTTGACCCCCTATTCTATAAAAAAAATATAATAATTTATAAGTATAGTGATTCTGGTTACATAATATAATACAATTAGTTCCCGGTCGCGTCCATCCGTATGAACGCCAAGTGTGTTCCTAAGGGAGAGAGTGGGTGCACTATTATATTTAGTTATATCGAAAAAAAAGAAGAAAATAGGTCTAGAGATGAACCTCACAAAGACAATGTTAATGACAAACAGTATAGAAAAGACAGTATCGGTCGATAGAGAAATTTTGAAATATACAAACAAGTATGTTTACCTAGGAAAACAAATCAGCTTTGAAAAGGACAACAACTATTTAGAAATTGAAAGGCGAATTCAACATACTTGGAACAAGGTCTGGAGTCTAAAGGAAATTTTTAAAAGCAATATGCCAGTAACACTTAAAACCAAAGCCATGTCAAGCTGTGTCTTGCCATGTCTAACATATCCTTGCCAGACTTCGAAATATACAGAGAAGATAAAAAGAAAAATCAGAACTTGTCAAAGGGGCCTAGAACGGAGCATGCTTAACATTAGAAAAATTAATAAAATAAAACACTCAAAAATAAGAAGCGTTACTAAAGCTACTGATGCCCTAAACTATGCTCTAAAGCTTAAATGGAGATGGGCAGGTCATGTAGTAAGACTCTCTGACGATCGATGGACCATAAGGGTGACCAGGTGGGGTGGCCCTAATGGGAAACGAAACAGAGGAAGGCCGCTCACGAGATGGGCGGACGACATTACTCAAACGGGTGGCTCGAGCTGGATGCAGCTCACCCAGAATCGAGATACATGGAGATCCCTGGAGGAGGCCTACACCTGCGGAAGGGTTCTTGCAAAATAATAATTTGGGAAATAGATACAAAAATTAGGAAAAAAAAAAAAAATAATAATAATTGTTTAATTTACTTTCTTAAAAATAATTTGTAAAAATAGTATTAAGTTTACTCTGTTGTTTTGCAAGAAATAAAAAGGCTTTTTTATTTTTTTTATTTATTTATATCGAAAAAAACTTGCCATAGTTCGATATCCACTTGGACGAAAAAGAGGACAAAAACTAGTAACATAATAATCTATAAAGTTTTTTAACTTAACAAAAACTAAATTTCCAGAAATAGTTGCCATGTCGTGAATATGTGTGAATGGGTGGAGCTTTGCCTGTTTCGCAGAAAAACAGCTCGTTTGTATTGTCAGCTGATAAAGGCTCAAATAAATGTCATCATAGAGAAAATAGATTTCGGCATAAATCTAGACAGAGGGATTGCCGATCCCAATATTGGGTTAAAGGGATAAATAATGCTCTCCGACGCAAAGGGAAAACTTTCGCAAATCCGAGCCAATAATAACGTTATTCGGGACCGTGACACTGAATGACAGCCGTCATGTGCGCTGTAAACGGGTGGGACGTGGCGTTTTTTCTCTTTTACCATTCGTAATTATTACGAGTCGTTACAATACTTGCTACGACTCGTAATAATTATAGTAATATACTGGACGTTATTTAAAGGTGTTATTTTACGAACTACATACGTTATTATGTTATGTTACGTTATTGTTTTCTTATTCCGCTCATCATATTTTTATATCATGTCATATAAATATCCTTAAAACTACGACCTGTACCATGTGTTTTTTTTGTGCCTCTCCATTACTGGAGGATGGGCCTTTAGTCTCGTGAAGCGTGTCTTCTGTGCTGTGTGTTTCCCTGAATTTATTATAATTAATTGAAGGAGGTGGTAGCGGTCATGGCGCAACGCGTGTCCCAGCTTTAAGAGACCTTCTGAGAGATACTGTACTTTGTATTATATCTAAATTTATTAAACAAGGACTGATTATAAATTAGTACATTATTACTTCATCATTTCGTATTTTAGGTTACTTAGCCAAAGTTTTGGAGTCTCGATACCCCGGCAACCGTTCATTACCGACCCCAATTATTAACTATGCGAATTAATATGTTTCGAATTTCCTAATTTAAGTGACCCTATATGACCGATCATTAATATACTTTACTAATTTTAAATTAATTGAATTAAATGTATCTACTTATATCCGGGTTATTGAAGATTATAAGCGCGAAGATGCGTTACTCAAAATTGTACATTTTGAATTTTAATTTCCTTAATTTTGTTGACGTAAATCCAACACAGAACTTTGCAGTTGGAAAGTACGTTAGGTAACCACTAATATTTAGAGACACCAATATTACGTTAATTACTTTTTTTATGAACGTATTTAATGAATGGACTGTTTTTGGTTCTGTAAGAAAAGGATCATCCATAATTCCCATTATCTGTCAGTCGGTGAAAAACGAAAGAATATTATAAAGATATCGAACCGAGGAAATTAGAATGACCCGTAGGAAAATTTATTCGGCGGAGAGCGACTTTTATTACTTTTCGTATTAGTCTAAGATCCCACAGTCTGACTTCCAATATTTCAATATACGTTTATATTTTTACGATTTGTTTTAATTGTATTCAGAAGAAAGCACTTTTTAAACAAATGAAATTAATTAAAAATGTAAACTCTAATAGCTCTAAAATATTTTACATCGAGAGTCATTTGCATGAAAATTCAAATTAATTTGTTAACGTAATGTTTAAAGAGCAAAAATATTTTTTTTAAAAGAGAACTAAATTTAGTTAAGAATTCAATCAAATCATTTATTCATATTGGTAACACAATGTACACTAATGAACGTCAAAAAAAGAAATACATATAAAATGCTTCTAATTTTACATTTACTGCCAGTTCTCAAATCAAGGGCGTAGAACGGAAGAGAAGAACTGGCAATAAACTCTCCGCCACTCTTTTTAATAGCCAAGTTTATTGTTTACACAACGTTTGTAAGGAGCTGCAACCATTACACCATGTTCCACATGACATCTTAAGTAATTAATAATTACAAAGATTTGCCATCAATCAGTAGGATGCATGGTGAAATAAGAGCACGCACTTACATTCTCGTAGGAACAACACGCAATTAAATTGCACGTCGACATCGGACCGTTCTTTTTTTTTTCTATAGCTATATTTTTATTATTTGCTTAAATGATATGATACTATGGAGAAAGTTAGTTAAATTTTTATAATATACATAGAGCCTACAAACTAACTTATGCAAGGAGTAAAAAGCCTGGTAGACTAATTAAACATGTATAAAGAAAATAATGACTGTTTTAAAGAAGCATTGGACTTTGGTGAGCTTATTAAAACTTCACTCGTTCTCTATACGTACCTACGTATATTTACTCTCATGACTCTATAAAAATATTGATAAATTGCATTTTGATTAAAATCAACGATGTCTGATCTCGTACTATATAACTCGGTTTTATTACGTTTTTTATAAATTACTTTTATTGCATAATAAATTTCTCGTTCGCGCGGATATTGATGGTGTTTTCGTGATTTTTCCTTTTAACAAGATGTTTATGGTTGTCGATTTCCACGGGTCAACCCTATTAAATGTGATATAAGATACTAACGGAAACTTTTGTGTCTCTCTAAACTTGGGAAATTCACTGTAAAGATGAGCGGCCTTATTATAGATTATAGCGGATTCGAGATACTTGATTTATTGATTGCTTTCTTTTCATATATATAATTCTACTGTACGTGTGTATATCACTGAACTCCTCTTAAACGGCAGGACCGATTTCAATGAAATTTTTTGTATGCGTTTAGATGTCGCCCTAGATGTTTATTCACAAATAAACCCGGCAGATGGCGCTGCAGTCGGTATCAAGGTTATTTATCTATACAGCAAATAAACAGCTGGTATATATATAAATCCTCTGTGCATGTATTCGTAAGTAAACTCCAACACGGCTGGACAGATTTTGAAGAAATTTTTTGTGTTTAAGTGGAGTCGAGAATGATGTACATTTTATGAGATATATGAGATATATTTTTTTTTGTATTTAAGACGTGTGTACAGGATAATGTCTGTCGGATCCGCTAGTATGGTTATAAGATCGTAACCATGGTAAAGGTACTAAGTTTAATTCACGCCTTAGATAAGGGCGTAGTAGTCTAGTATAGTAGATAGTTAGGGTCTTATGTAGCTTATATCTCCATAACCTAAACACCTTACTGGGCATTTGCCATTTTTTAAACATATTTTCACTGTTCATTATATTTTTTGTTATTAAGAAATTGAAGGACCTAGTAGCAATATTAATTTTACGGTCACTACCCAGTCTCAACTTATATATTAATATAGAAAGTTTGTAGATTTTAGTAAGTCAATGTCTAAGTGTGAGACCAAGTTAAGGATATCTTTTCATCTTAAAATTCATATCCTTAAAAGAAAATTCAAATATAGTGTTAAACGTTCGACAGGAAGCTCGTAAAAATGTCGTCGGTCCATTGTCGATATCGATAATCGATATGGCACTAGTGATGTATTCTGGCGGACAATTTTATCAAAGCCAATGCAACGTTTATTTGGGATAGTTTTAACTACCGGCAAAACGAATTTTCAATTTCTGTAGTGTATTGCAATTTGGTGATTGCATTGTATGTCTTCATATAAAACCACAAAAATATATCTATTTATTTGTCACAATAATGATCTTTTTTTTTTCATTATTTTCAATAATTCCTTTTCCTTTGCTAAATGAAATAGTGGATAACAAAGCAACACTTTTCATGGTCTTTTTACGCGTATGCATTTTGTTGAAGGGAGAAGATTTTGTAATTAATTTAAAATAAATAATTATTAAGTTTGTTCTGGAAGAGCTAGGAATCCTGACATGACACTGGTATTTTTTACTTAAAAGGGTTTCCAAATCTCACACATTATAATGAACACATTTTTGTCTATTTATTTGCTATTGTTTCGTATTTACTCGGAAAATTTCTTAAGGCACATTTTTATCGCAGTTCTTTATATTCAGATACGACTTAGAGCCCCTACAAGAAAAGATCGTACCACCCTTAAAGGCTGGCAACACACCTGAATCCCTTCCAACGTTGCAGGTTATATTCATCACCTAGTTTTAGCTTTTTTAATAGTAAATATAATCGCTATTAGAATTTCCACGGCGTAGTTTACAAGCACACACGCTCATAAGGCATTCAACGTTTGAACAAGTTTTATTCAAAGCGTTTCCGACTTTGTTTGAGGGTATGACGATTAAATCTTAATTACTTAACCCTTAAGGACTTTATACAGGCTGTCCCTCAGTGAATGCCATCGCGAACCGTAGTTAATGAAAAAGAACTGGGAATAAAAGAGTTCTAATCTAATGCCAGTTCATCTACATCGTGTTGATTTCCGAGAGAATACTGTAAAATTTGTATACGAATGAAAATACGTGTCTTAAGTGGGAAAGTGTATCAAAAAAGTCAAAATTCGTTGGTATACCCGCACATGATTGCCCTCATCATGCCAGGTAGACGGCATTATAACTCCTTCAAAGCCTTCAACTAATTTCAACGATACAATATAAAAACTCTCACACTATATTTAAACGTAAAAAGGGAAAATAGTTCACACGTCTTATCACGTATAAGACGTTTACGGTCTCAGTCAGCTTAACCCCGGAATCGAACCGACGACCCTCGCGCCCCCTAATCCTAACATCATTAATCACTATGTCACGGCTTTTTATGCGACGATTTACGATGTAAAAAGTGGCGAGGTGGATTTTGCTTTTGACGTATTTTATATTACGATTTTGAATTTTAAAGATGGTTTTTGATGGATTCAAAAAGTTATGTCTTTATTGCACTAACTTAACAGCTTTGACTAACATCCAATATATATATCAGACAGTAGTTTATATATAGTCCAATGGTGTGTGGATCAATGGACTTTTTAACTTTTATATCTATGTGCGCAAATAATACTTGCAGGTACAGTAAAGATAAACATCGCCAGGTGACTGACACGTATCGAAAAAGCGACGATATGTGTCAGGCAAAGAAGGCTGATTACAAAAACTGCATTATCTTTAAACAAAATCAATATAACACATTGAAATAGAGGCCAAATCGCATATGTTCGTTATTATTCTTAAACCATTTTAAGATATATGCTATATATTTACATCAACATTATAAGCTTTTTTATATGTTGATGAAAACTGCTTGAAGACCCGTAAAAAAAAGAAAACACTACGGTTTTTATGTTTGACGTATTTTTGTTATTTGGATAATCTAAAGCTTTTCGTAAGCCAGATTGCGTTACTATATCTTTAATTCATATCAAAACGATATAGGATACGCGACGATCCACTTTCAGACACAAGCGCTGGGATTATATGTAGCCCAAGTTATGGGAGAGACGATTTGACAGACATCTTATATTTTTTAAAGCTCAAAATGTAACTTTAAAATTAAATAAATATATACAAATTTGTAATTATGCGGAACAACTTCGATATCGGATTTACACACTTCGATTGACTTGTCAAAGAGATCCGACGGCCCAAACAATTTAATTTTATTAATATATACCTAATTGGCTTTCCCTTTTATCTTTCTTTGCTTTATTAATATGCACGATACAAATATTTCGAAAAAAATATGAATAATTATATCCTAATTAAGTATTTTTTTACACAATACTTGTTTACTGCTGCGGCATGATCCGTGTTTGCTTTCAGGCGAAATAATAATCGTTTCAAATTGGTATGATCAAATGATTTCCCGTGCATAATAGGACTATGAGACTTACAACATAATATCCTGAACGTACAAACGTACATAGGAGCAATTAGATAATTATATAAATTTAACAAAATCAATTCTGTGCCTTTTGCAGTGTTATTTATGACATAAAGTCGCTCGGATCGCCTATTATACCTTAGACCGGCTTAACGCAATATAAAGTAAAAGGGAGAAATATTTTCCTTGTAAATCTACACGCGAACGAAATTGAGCGAATCGTCAAACGAACGAAAGAGTCGGTTTGAGACCGGGCTTTGAACTTTTCAAAGTTCACTCCAATTAGTTGAATGGCTTCTTTTTATTTCATTCAATTAATTTCCGCTTCGTATTCCTATAGATTTCACGGCTAAGATTACTTTACGATTTGTTTGATTTATGTATTGTTAGATGTGGATAAACAAGAGTGGAGTAGAAACTGTTGTGTTAGAAATTGCTGCTAACAAAAGATTTTCTACTTTATACTTATGTTTCTATATTTATATTTTTCTTTATTGTCTTTTAAGTCACCTGAGTATCACGTGAAAATAACCTTTCCGAAAAGAAACGTGCTTAAGTTGAAAACATTGGTACTATCATTTAGTCAATATATCCTATGGAGCTATTACAATGTTTTTTCTTTTGAATTGTAAAAATAGCGTGCTTTAATCAAATACATAAAATTCTCGTGTCACGGTGATTGTAATTAAACTCCTCCGAAATGGCTCGACCGATTTTCGTGAAATTTTGTGTGCATATGGGTTAGATCTGCGAATTGGACAACGTCTATTTTTGATCCACCTTAATATTAAGGGTGTTTTTTTTCACCCCTCTACGATCAACCCCTATTTTTTATTATAGTAGATAGTTATTTTTATGGAACTAAAAAAAATGTTTCCTAGAAATAATATACATGGCAAAACAACGTTTGCTAGTTTCCTTATACATATAACAGACTGTAGTTTATACATATACCTATATACGTATAAATAGTGGAATAGTGGTTTGATACACACGGTTTTGTTGAGATTTTTTAATAGTACAACCTTTGCTAATATTATTATACTTTTTTATTTATCTCATCGCTATACTGTTAAAATTATTACCTAGCGTAGTAGTCATTCGAACAGATGTTCCCGAAATTGAAGAGACAATAGCAAGTTAATATGAAACGGGAGGACGTGGCAATTCTTCACGGAATTATATCTCGCCGGTTAACTCTTAAAAACATTCGCGAGGCGTCGAGATTAAGTAATAAATAACGCGCCGGAAAATTTAAGAGGAAATTTATAATGATGAGGACCGAGAAACGAGCGGAAGCGGGTGTCGTATGGTATCTCTGTAGAGGATATTTTTTTGTATATATACTATACAAAATGTAGAACCTTATTCATAACCTAGAACTATGTGACTCTTTATGGGGCTTGGCTTATATCTCATCAGTTGTTTGGACATTTCTCTTTACTTTCTTTAGTAACCTACACACGTAGATTTTAGTCTAAGACATACCGGGTTTCTCGCGATTAGCCTTCACAATATAAGAAAGTTTATAATTCTAAGAAATAATAATTGCTGCATAACAGTAATATATACATATTTATACGCATTCGAGTAAGGTCACGGGCAATGGCAAGGTTTGCGAGATTTGTTTGCTTTAAGCAAATTTGCGTTTGTTTATAGCAAACATCATCGCCACATTTTTATTCACACATTCACACTGTCTAGGACAGAATGTTTGACGATATTTGCGATGTAGAAAACAATAGCCATTCAAATGATTAAACTGGACGGAGACAGCTCGAATAAAGAGAAATAGTTCAAACAATTTGGTCTTATATGAGACATTTTTAAATGAATTCTCTAGTCTTGCAGTAATGCTTCTATCGTGTAGCTCTTGCAACCGTCCACTCGGTAGGGTGGCTTTTGCTTGGGAAAATGTGGGACTTTATTTAAATAAACCTTAATACTTACCTTATATATATATAGTAATAGTATATATATATATACTATTACTTATATTTGTTTTAAAAAATACTATTAATCGATCTAACCGCGAAATTATTGCTTAGTTTACAGCAAGAGTCTTGAGCTGTAATTAATAATGCAAAAACTCCTCATCTAAATAATATATTGCATTTAAAAAGTACTTGTGCTAACAATATTAAGGAGGTAGGTAACAATATTAAAATAGGTTTAAGGCAATATCCTTGTTTAATATTATTAATAATATCCTCATCTCGAAAGAAACATGGTCATCGTACATATTTATAACCCTCTACGACTTATAGTGGCAAAATAAAAAGACACTTTTAAAACATCTTTTATTTAAAAATGTGATAACTCTCCGTACTAAGATGTTTACAGTGTGCTGGACATTAATGTATGTTCTATTATTTTTGCCCGCTTTTAACTATGGCATAGTGTATTATATTCTTAAATTTTCTTATGTAACGAGGCATTTATGCTTAGATTTAAGCAAAGTGATCGTGCAAGTATGAATTTAGTCAAACAACCATTTTATACTTGGACCAGTCATCTCTCATTTGATAGGTAAAATATGTAGTATAATTGTCTAATCACGTGACTCTGTGACGCAATCCGTGTTTATCTATGTGGTGATCGCGAATTAAATGTTTTATTAAATTATAGGTTAGGTTTTATAAATTCACATTTATAGTGTGCAAATAATGAATAAAACAAGCTTGTGCCTACGGCTATGTCTGCGTAAACGACGCACCTGAGACGAATTCGTATTCAAAGCAAAGAAAATGTAATTATCAAATTAATCATATGTTAATAAAGTTAGTTGATAGTTAGATACAACCAAAGGTATATAAACAAACATTGCATTAAATGCCACTTTAAAAACTAACCTGGGAAATTTAGAATAATGGTCACTTAGTATCGTTGAAAGCACTATTTTTCTGCATTGTTAACTTCGCATGACCTAAGCTTATAAGTGTAGTGCAATTGTATGACTAATGACATACTGTAACTTTTTCTTGGATATCCGTAAAAGGTCAATTATTATTTAACCACACGTTTTATATTGGCACACATCGTTGTTGATTCCAATATAACTACTGGTTATAATTTAACGATGCGTTACTATTGAGAATCTGTACGACTCGTCTATGCAAAGTGCATTTGACATCGTCTCTACAGAAAATGTACGAGCGATGCCTTGTGTGTTAAAATAAAACCCGGGTTTAAATTGGTGGGTTTTTGACCTAGATAGAAGAATATTTGCACATTTCCCTATTTCGTCTTAGCTATGATTAAGCTAATATTATTTCGAATAATAATTATCGATATATGGATGATTTTTTGTTTGCGTCGGTTTTATTACTGGAAATACTAAATTTATTTATTTACAAAAGCTTGGCAACGCTCGGCACACTGATACATTGGTACATGAGAAAAAAAAGATTAAATTTGACAAGCACTTATAGGCAAACATAACAAACATGAAGAGAAAAATACATCGTTTCATAAATTATAAAAACTAAACGAAAATTGATTTCAAAGTGTGGGGGGGGGGAGCAATTGATATCCAGACCTAGCTCTTTTATCAGAATGCTCAATTTGGATATCGGTGAGTTTTAGCCAAACACTCTCTTCTGAAAGGCGGGACAAATGGGATGATGGGATGTCTAGAGTATCTAGAGGGTACACGAATTTTAAATTAGTTAATAGGTTGGGGCAATCAAACTGATTCATAAATAACTTAAACGCAAACGATATATCAACTAATTTTCTACGATGCTCCAAAATCTAGGCCTATGCAACATGGGGTACTAAACGTTCCAGTATTAACCAATAAATATACCACAAAATGTAATCGAAAATGATCACCCTCATATATCTAGTATATACTAACAGTGTGACCACAATTAACACATGTTCCAGTGTTGCCAACGTCCGGTAGGACTCTATTACGGCTGGCAACACTAAGCACTGACACATGTACTGCAATTAATTGACCTAATAACTGCCAATACGTTGGGTTGATCATTATTGGTAGCGTCTTAGGCTTAGTTTACCTATTAGTGAGACCTCGTCTCATTCGAATTTTAACCTGATGCCTGTAACATTAATCTGCTAGTTGCCATGTTTAATTGCTGATCGTAAATCGGACTTCCGGTTTGAGTATCGCAACAGTAACACGTACGTCAGTGATCTCCGCTATATTAATTGTTCTCTTGTGCTATTAAGAATCTACCAAGTGACTATAAAACAAAAAACAGTCCAACAACTAAAAAGGATCATAACAAGATTAAATACATAGTGTGAATAACGCAGTTCAACCAGAAAAGTGTAAAACAATACTTGCTAATACTATAACCTAAAAAGTGCAATGCAATGTAAATAGACTTGGTACCAACATAATACAAGTCACAACCCGGTACCAACATACAAAACAGAAAGACCTACCAACATAATAACAAACTTTCATAGACACTGACGATCAGAGGGTTGCCAGTGCACGAAAACAAAAAAGTACCGCAACATGGACAATTTAGAGATGATGCAGTTGCTATTTTCGAAGCTTGACGAAAAATTAAAACAACAAACTTTAACCATAACAACATCAGTCACTAAGAACGTTTTGGAAGCAATGGATGAGAAAATAAAAACTATGATGGAAGAAAACACTATGCTCAAATCAAAGGTAAACGAACTGGAACAAAAACTTGATAATGCCGTAAATGAAAAGCGTAAATGCAACCTAATCTTTTTTGGACTCGAAGAGCTAGGAAAAACAGAATGTGAGCTCGTAGACTACATAAAAGAGATAATAATAGACACAGGTGTCCACATGGAAAGTCAAGAAATCAGTAATGTATATAGGATTGGACGTCGTACTAGTAACAAAAACCGACCAGTAGTGGTATCTTTCACAACACTGTGGAAAAAACATACAATAATGAAATGCAAATCAAACCTTCCATCAGGTATTTACATCAAAGAAGATTTCCCCAAAAAAGTATTGGAAATACGCAAACAGCTCCAGCCACAGGTCGAGGAAGAGAAGAAAAAAGGAAATATCGCATTCCTGAGATACGACAAAATAATAATTAAAGCACCATCGCAACAAGACAAAAACCGTGATAAAAGAAAAAGAGAGGAGTCTAATTCACCAATCCCGTCAACACAGAAAAAATCCGGAAACCTGGCATACTTAACTATGTTGAACGCGGACGATCAGCGTCAATATCAGAACCCTCAAAAAACTAACAACCCGCGCTGATACTCATAACCAAAACCAAAACAAACAATCAAAGACAACCAACTTCCCACAAAATTCATTTCCACGTCTCCCAACACGGCTGGTCCCCGCGGGAGCACTAGACCAAAACCCTCCAGCTAAAAGATGTGAAACATTCAAAATTGGAACACTTAACACAAAAACCTTTCCAAGACGGTTGGTCACCGCGGAAGAGTATGACCACAACCCTCCACAAGGCTATGAGGATAAAACTCAATTAAAAAACAATATTATTTACATCTGTACGTACAACGTTAGATCGCTGCTCGCAGAAAATAGATTACCAGAATTAGATCAAGTGCTAGATAAAATAAAATATGATATTATTGGATTATCGGAAGTAAAAATTGAAGGCATAAAAATAGAACAATATAGAAACTATATCTTAATGTATAGAGGAGACAAAAGTGGGTCAAATGGAGTAGGATTTATCGTCAATAGTAACTTAAAAAAGAACATTATAGATTTCACAACTTACTCAGACAGAGTCGTAAGATTAGACATTCAGTGTGACACAACTGTGTTAAACATAATACAAGCTTACGCACCTATCGAAAGAGCTAAAGAAGAAGCGGTGGAACGATTTTACAACCAAGTCACTCAAGCTCTCTCAAACACTGGGAAACACGTCATTATACTAGGGGACTTCAATTCAAAAATTGGGCTTCCTCTACCTGAAGAACACAAGATCTGTGGGCAATATGGATATGGAGAAAGAAATGAAAGAGGGGAAAGACTACTACAATTCTGTTATACAAACAAGTTCGTTATATCTAATACCATATTTAAGAAACCTCAAAAACGGAAATGGACATGGCTATCACCCAATGGCAAAACTAAAAACGAGATAGATTTCATATTGATTAAAGATAAAAGATTCATAACAAATTTTGAAATTCTCTCTCCAAAATTCCCGTCTGATCACAGAATGCTGAGAATATCCTACAAATTACAACAAACAAAGAAAAAACGTAAATTTCTTCGAACTAAGAATAAAACGTTTCTACCTATAGAATCAAATGTGATGGGAATGATAGTAACAAGAGAACTAGCTGGAAATCCTACAACTGAAAATATAAATAACCACTATAAAACTATAGTGTCTGCAATACAAAAAAGCACTTCGTACTTACCAACAAATGCGATAAAAAAAGACCAAGAAAGCAACACTATAAACAATAATATCCTAAAATTAATAAATGAAAGAGAAAAACTTAAGAACACATGGCCACGCTCAGACATAGAGAAAAAAAGGCTAAAGAAACTTTATAGAAAAATAAAGAAAAAAATAATTGAAAGGAAACATAAAATAAAAATGAAATTGATTGAAAGTGAATTGGAAACAAGAGGCTCTACTAAAAACAGCCAGAAAAGCCACAAAAAAGAATGGATGCACTCAATAAAAACAAAATCAGGAGAAACTATAACAAATCGACAAAGCATCCTTCTTTCAGCTACTGACTTTTATAAAAAATTATATTCGGAAAACCAACAAACGAACCCAGTCGACTTAAATATAAACCAGATACACGATCAAGAACAGGTCCCTTGCTTTTTACTAGACGAAGTCGAAAGCGCTATCTCAAGAATGAAGAAAAATAAATCACCCGGCGAAGATGGCATCACCACAGACATGTTAATAGCAACGGCAGAACAATTGGCACCACACCTGACTAATATTTTTAATAAAATACTTGAAAGAGAAAAAATACCCGATCATTGGACACATTCAATAATAACACTCATATACAAGAAAGGAGACTCCAAACTAATAGATAATTACCGCCCAATCAGCTTACTACCAACTTTATACAAACTTTTCTCATCACTCTTACTCTTCCGAATCAGTAAAAGCTTAGACGAACAGCAACCACGAGAGCAAGCCGGATTTAGGAAAGGATTTTCAACTGTTGACCATATCTTTACATTGACACAGTGCATTGAAAAGTGCAGAGAATATAACAAACCTATCTACTTGGCATTCGTTGATTATACTAAAGCGTTTGATTCGATTTTACAAACACATTTATGGAAAGCATTAAAAGAACAAGGAATAAATAATAAAATTATTAGAATATTAAAACTTATATATGACGACTATAACGCCAAAATAAAACTAGAGAGTTATGGGCCACTATTTCGAATTAAACGTGGAGTCAAACAAGGCGACCCTATCTCACCAAAACTTTTTACAGCTCTATTAGAATCAATGTTCAGGAAACTACATTGGGCAAATTGTGGACTTAACATAAATGGAGAATTCCTGTCACATCTACGCTTTGCCGATGACATAGTAATACTGTCAAATACTCATGAAAACCTACAAATCATGCTTTCAACACTAAACACTGTAAGTAAAAATATAGGCTTACAAATGAACATGACAAAAACCAAAATTATGACCAATGACGACCGCATAATTACAACAATAGAGTCATGTGTAATAGAGTATGTAAATGAATACATTTATTTAGGCCAACTCATTTCCCTGGACGATCTCACAGAAAAAGAGCTAAGTCGACGAATCGCCATCTCATGGAAAAAATTCTGGGCAAACAAAGATATATTCAAAAACAAAAAAATACCAATTCACTTAAAGAAAAAACTGTATGACAGCACGATTCTACCATGCCTATTATACGGCTGCCAGACATGGTCTCTAACAAAAAAACAAATAAAAATACTGTCAGTATTCCAAAGAGCAACAGAGAGATCGATGCTGGGTGTAAGACTAAGTGATAGAGTAAAAAATATAGAGATCCGGAAACAAACCAACTTAATAGATGCTGCCGAAATGTACTGCAAACTCAAATGGAAATGGGCAGGACACATAACAAGAGTAAATGACGGAAGATGGAGTGAACGCGTACTTCATTGGTATCCCAGAGACGGCCGAAGGAACAAAGGTCATCCCGTTATGAGATGGAGAGATGAGATACATGACATGGCCGGCAACACCTGGACAAGGGACGCTCAGAACCGACACAGATGGCAAAATATGGAGGAGGCCTTTACCCATAACCGGGTACCCAACTAAATAAACAATTAGTTATTTAATATACTATTAAATATAATACTAACAATAAATTAAGAAAACTAAATACTAACACAGCTAAAGTAATGTTATTTAAGGTTGGCAATAAAAGGCTTTTGAATTTTGAATTTCTGAATCGAAAATCTGCGGTTCAAATACCAAATTAAAAATATTGTGATAAAAAAAAACTAGAAATTTGGCGGTATTACAAAAACCAAGATATGTGCTTTCGGTTTTCGCCTTATTTCGATATTTCTTTGTGAAAATACAACAGAAAGGGCTGCTATTTCTGCGCATACACTTATGCACAATAATTTGTTTACCCAATTAGTCTGGAGATCTTTATGTTTTACATAAAACATAACCACTAAAGGAAGTAGAAATATAGGTCTGCTTCTTCACTAAGGGTTTAAGAGAAATTTCTGTAAGGTAGTCTACGCGGTAGCCAACCACAGAAAGAATGAGAATCCGTGATGTGCAGGATCTTACTAAAAATACTAAAGTGTGTATAAAATGTGTTTATTTGAGGGGTTTAACCTTGGTGTCTGGACCGGCTTACATCAGTATACTGTAATCACAGCACAATGCTAGCACCTAGGTCTGCGAAACATGTGTCTGTTTTTAATAAATCATATTTAGGCTGTGTGAAAAAGAGAGAGCTCTAAAGACCCTTAAAATAACGCATAATGTAAGTATTAAAAATTAAATAGAGGATTAAAGCTCCCTTTGTAAGTGTATTCGCATTAATTGCAAGCAACACCGCAGACTAAGTTAGTTTTGAAGAGAATAACTGCAGTATAAATTCTTGAAAACAATTTTACATTCATACCGCTTTAAAAGTTCTAACTTTTTCCTGGATTACAAGTTTTTTGCGATAGTTTTTGTTTGTCGGTTGTAATGATGAAAAATTTTAAACTATTAAAGCTAGCTTAAGCTCGGGATATTTTATTAAAGTCCACTTAAACGCGGCGTTTAAGTACGCAACTCGGATTAAAATTATGACGTAAAACGTAACCTTGTCTGATATTCCTGAAGACTACTTTTGTAAAAGAGTTTAATTATAAAATCGTGTTTTTAAAGAAAACTTTACCAAATTAACATGTGTACAAATTATTATTTTTTTCTATCTGCGTATAATAAACTGTTTCTACATTTAAGTGATTTATAGATAGTTAGCGATTTTCTAATAGAAATTCGTATTTAAAATGTGCATTCTCTAAATAATAGACAATATAAGAATGCTTTCTCAGACGGTTTTCTTCGTTTTATTTATTTCTCGCGAATATAACCGATAATTTAATAGCATAAAACAAAAGTTTGTCAAAGTATCACCTATCTCCGACTAGCGAAATAAATTTAAAGTTAGATAATAGTAGCTAAAAAATAAACGCAAATAGTCTATTAATAACGCATATTTGACCCCAATTCTGATATGCTATAAATTTTTACTATGACAAAGGTACACACCGCAAAACCGCACCATCCGAGATAGTTTGATATTTGATATCGTTAGGTTAGTATTTGTGGGAGCTCACTCGAAATTATTAAGTTGGTTAACTTTAGATGGGCCGAGGCCCACCTGAGCTGGATGTAATTGAGTTAGAGGGAGACGACCGATATCGCGTGTAGCGCTGTAGTTTGATGTAGAGATTCTGCAAGCTGTGGAAATGTTTATAATAGTGAAATTAAAATATTTATTTAAGTTTAGGTCTTTTATATACTAACGGGAAATCAAAAAATGCTTATTGCAAAGATTGTTTTAAGTTTTGTTTTATTATTACACATCACGCTTATAACAACTCTCAGCTACACTTTCTAATGCATATACACACACACACTGATTCACATACTTACGCATTCATGCATACTCAATGTTTTCTTCGACTTGTGTTTGATTAGTTGTAACACTAAAACTAATTTTTCTTTCTAAAAAACATGTACCATGTACCACGGAATAATTATTATCTAGTTACAAACAACACAGAGACCCTAGTGTAGGGACAAGCGATAGATGATTTTTGTTGCAACCTATTTCTGTCATAAATAAAGTTTTTATTATTAATGAATTGATTTCATTTTCAGAACGAGCGGTCGTATGTCGGAGAACGTCCTATCATTTAAGGCTGACGCGTCGGACAATAAGGCTCGGTATACGTGTGAAGCTAAGAACATTATGATCAGCAACACGTTGAAGGCTGAAATCGATCTCACTGTACTATGTAAGTATAGACACTAATATTTAAAAGAAAATGGCAGTTGTTATAGGCCGGCTCTTTTATGTGCGCAATTAACACTTGAGTCAAGACTTACACTCGTCTCTCAAATAATTAATGGATTTATTTTATAAGAAAAGGTAAACATCGTGAACAAGTAGAAATCCTACTTGCTTATTAAAAAACGTGATGTGATGTAATATTTAAAATGGGTTGCGTATATGTATGAAATTATGAATATGTTTTGGTAAATCTAGTCAACGTCCTAATATAAAGTTTGGTATGTTTTTTTTCGAAATTAGTCAGGATTTTATAAAGGAAAACTAAGATAGTATTTTACTGCGTGTACGTTTTAAAAACTATCAAATTATTTTTCGATCAAACTATTGATTGTTAAAGTTAGATTTAGAAAACTTGTTAAGAAGTAACTTTATTATTTATATCTTCAAACTTGTCTATTATTATTTTTAGGTGGGATCTGAACTATTAGTCAACTAAAAGTAGAGTGGAAGCATTAAAAGGTTTATTTCAAGACGTGGGAGTAAATAACGTTTAAGTGCTATTAATGATATTTATTTTAAATAAAAGTGATATATGTAGACGACATCGCGTTATCTACAGAATTTCGTAATCCTTTGACAAAATAACCCTATCAGACTCAAGTGTAGTCAAATGTGAAGTGATTTCTATGTGCTATGGTACAAGTTATACATCTTTACCTATGAATTAGAGTTTAGTGCTGGGACGTAACGATACATAGAATTACATATTTTAAAAAATATTAAAAGAACGATGGCTCGTCATACTCGTGAACGGGTGCTACTTGTGGTGACTGGTCGGACTTGAAATCGTGTATGCGGTGATGTTAGTTTTTCGACTATGTATTTGCGTGTTGTTTCCACGAGAATGTAAGCTTGCTCCTATTTCACCATGCCTACTGCTGATAGGGTTTTTAACTACTGCAAACATCAATATCTACTATAAAAATCATTGTTTTTTATTATTAATTAACCATTAATTACTTAAGGTGTAATGTGGAGCATGGTTGCAATTTCTTTAAAACATTTTATAAAACAAAAATTTTGGCCATTGAAGAACTGGCAGTAAATGTAAAATTGTAAAAATTTAATATGCATTTCTTATTCGGCGTTTATATGTGTACATTTATGTTACCTATATGAATAAATTATTTTGAATTTGAATTAAAAAAATAAAGTTTGTTGACCTCCTTCGTCAGACGGTAGTCGCTCATAAGTATGTTTCACACTCATTTTTATATCCTGCATAGTCTGAAGTTAAAATTAATTAACTAGATTATTTATTCTTGGCTTTCACCACTTTATCCGTATAATTAATTGTTAGGTGATATTCCTTTCCCTTGTACCACACTCTGCCATCTTATCGTTTATTAACGCAACTCCGTCAGTAAATAACATTGAATCCTAAAAAATACTTTCAACTACGGCTCACTAGTCAAAGGGCCTTTAGGATCTTCACTTTGTCCTTTTTCTTTTTAACTTAGGAATTATTCCCCGTTTTGTTTGTGTTGCTCTTTGACGAACTCGGCTCGCGATTCGCAAAGAAAAATGTTTAAAAGTTTTTTATTTTGTAGCGTCAGGTGAAGTCTGATATTTAATGTATTTCCTAATGCAAGATAGTGTTAGTATTAAATTCGCCTTACAAAATAGAGAAAAGAAATCCCAGTCTTAGATAGGACTCAAATATATTTAATTAAATTTTGTTCTATTGCTTTGGTGGTATCGCTAGCACATTCGATTTATGAAATTACCCTCCGGGGATTCGCTTACTTAATATGTCAAGTGGACAGAATCATAACGAAAATATTTTGCCCTAAGTGATGAAGTTTTTGTATTAAAATCTCATGAAGGGTGAAAATGCAGGCACATTTGAGTTTCTTAAATAGTTTTTTTTTGCTGTAATTGACCGGAAAAAGGCGTCCATTCTTATCAATATTAACCAGTAAAAACGACCGGAAGGAACCCAGTTTTAATTCCAACAAGTCGTTAACTTTACTAATAACAGCTCAGTTTATAGCTGATATTTACTATTGATACACATACGACTCGTATCAGTTACTGATAGCGTAGAAGAACCGGGTTGTTTATTCTTAAAATTACATTTCTAAAACAGATGAGTATCTTTAAAATTGGTGCATGATACAAATAAAACGTGGTACGGAATAAATTATAGCGAAAATCGCTTAACTAATAGTGAAACTAGTTTTAAATTTCGAAACTTGAAGCTTGATAAATTGTTTAAGTTGCCAAGTTGGGCGTCTGAAAAATAGGCACATCCTTGTAGCTACAAGTCTAGCTTCTAGGATCAGACTTTATATTCTATTGAAGTGGAGTTACCTAAGGAAAAAACATTTATAAGACATGCTTACATATGAAAAGATAATTTGTGGGAGAACATAATCAAATGTAATAGTTCGTTCGTGATTTTTGCTCCTAAAATCCAATTGCAATGCGCACTTAGAGGCGGCAAGGTAAAGGCGAGTGCGTGGGATTATAGATTTATTTCCCGAGTACACCTGTGTTTAATTAAAAATTTCGTAAATATATTACCATTAAAATTTCATAATTATTAGAATTATATTAACAAATAATTTATTATTATTTATTTATTTTAATAATGTTCAAAATTCTCTATTATGTATTAAAATTTGTATGTTTTTGCAGTTGCTCCCGCTCATGTGACTATATCTGGACCTACGGAAGCACGCGTGGGTGATCCAGTACCACTCACATGTACCACGGCTCCTTCGAACCCTGCTCCGGAGATTAAATGGCTTGTGCTCGGGAAAAACCACAAAGAGGCCAGCAATCGGACTGTTATATCGCCTGAGGGTACGTAACAAATACAAAAATACTTGGGGCTAAACAAAAAAAGCCCTAAAACCAAACCTTATTTATAGGTTGTACATTTTCAGCAACATTTGTAACAGTAAACCGTCTCATAACACAGTACTCTTGTAACGCATTTTTATATTACGCGATTTCAGTTCCACGTATAACATGGGTATTCCCTCAAATAACGCGGGGATTTCACACGTTATATTTCTGTTCTATGGCACTAATAATTATTTTACGCACATATTTTTTCTTAATATTCGGGGGATTCCCTTTAACGAGAAAAGTGAAACGTGAATCATTTATACATAAGGCGTTAGATGGGGTCATACAAGCGCGTTATGCGAGAATACTCCTAAAACGCGGCACCAATCTACCGTTTTATAGGAGGGTTTACTGTATGTACATTATTTATTCATCTTTATTTTTGTATAGAACGATTCAACTCAGCTATGAAATATAATCTCGAACAGCGAACGAAAGATAAGACATTGAAATTTATATTTAAGCTTTCTATTTGATCTACAAGTTACTTAACTACAAAATAACTTTAACTGAAACTTTTATTTTCTACAAATCTGTTTAATTAATGTAATACGATGTTCTTTTCAGGAGGCTGGATAACGACATCAAACATAACAGCGGTGGTGGAACCGAATCGACGGTCCGTGACAGTGGTGTGTCATGGCATCAATACACAGTTAACTGAAATTACCGTCGCTTCTCACACTATTAACGTGCTATGTGAGTGTTTGACATATCAATATATTTAACTATTATATAATACAGGAATATAGTAACTATACTAAACTACTGATAAGTTTTTCTCAATTGTTTGAGACACTATATTTTTATTATATTAGTGTAGATTCTTAATTTACTTTTTAATACTGCAGAATGTAAGTAACAAGGAAATTATCTGAATCTAATTTAAATGTTAAGACTTTTCAATATATTTATTTAAAGAAAGGCTTCACTTACCGGAACGAAGCGGCATTTGAAACGTGAGTTGGAACTGCTATGAGCTACGGTTAATACTGACTTTTATCAAGACAATACATATATATATACAAAGCCAAATAGTAGAGTTCTTGAATTACTAATTTTAAAAGAGAATGGATTTCTATATCTCTGTACCAGCACATACCAAACAGAAATATGACCTAACTTCACATAAATCAATTACTCTTGAAAATCATTTTTCCACATTACACCCATATTCAAGCGTCAAAGCCTTTTTCCTGAAAGCTTTTTTGCTCTAAAAAACATTCAATCACGAAAAAATTCAGTTTTCAAATGCAGCCCCTCGCTTGAATACAACGTATTGAGGTATATACTTTGCGTGAAAGCCTTTAGCATTTTTTGGTGGATTTGAATTCTTTTTAAAGGTTGTACTATCTTAAAGAACTTACATGACTAGGAATTGGACATTCGACATTGTTAAAGAAATAATTTTATTTATATCAAGAGCCTTGGCTTCGTGGCTTCTAAGTGCGACTCTCATCCCTAAAGTCGTAGGTTTGAGCACCGGCACCTATGGATTTTTTTCTATGTGCGCATTTAACATTCGCTCGAACGGTGAAGGAAATCGTCGTGAGGAAACCGGCTTGCCTTAGAGCCAAAAATTCCACGGCGTGTGCCAGACACAGGAGGCTGATCACCTACTTGCCTATTACATCGACAAATGATCATGAAACAGATACAGAATTCTGAGGCCCAGACCTAAGAAGTTTGTAGTGCCACTGATTTATTTTTGTACATATTTAAATCGACTCTTTCTTAATTAGAACATTGTTTGTAACTTTTTAATTATTCCGTTTAACTAATGTGTCAAAACGGCTTTACAGGTCTTTATGAATATGTAGACTTTTATTTAAAAAAGCAAATAATGTTGTTAAATACAAAATAAAATAACCTGTTAAAAATCAATTTTAAGTAACTCAATTTAAAATCTGAAAAGTTATAAGATTTAAGTTTTCCTATATTTATGTCAATCGTGGAGTTGTGATATTGGCACCCGTAACACGCAGGTTAACTTTCAGACTAAATTGAAGTTCGTATCTAGGATTTAATATCGGGATTGGTTTTATATTAGTTTTTGATAAAGCCTGAGATAGGAAATAATCTCGTGGTATTTGGTGGATTATCTGCACTAGGGTTCGGACCCTGGCTGTGCACTTGTGTTTCATTTGTCGGATTAATACCTCCAGATGAGTTTCATCATTAGGAGTCGTGGCAGAATACGAAATTCCACCCGTATCACCTCGACATCCGTCGTTCCACAACTGAGCGTTATTTAAGGCAGTTTTTGCCGCGCACCTCCACTATGTGGAACCAGCTAACCGCTGAAGTATTTCCGAACTAATTCTACTTAAGGTCTTCAAGGAAAGATTGCCAAATTTTTAAAAGGCTGGCAACGCACTCGCGAGCTCTCTGGCATTGAAGTGTCCATGGGTAGCATCCTTTTCTATAAAAAAAGACTAAGACATGTTCTTATAATGTAGCGAACGTGTAGACCTTAAAAAGAGATGTCATCTCAGCAAAAAAGTCAGAATAAAAAGGTGATGAATGAAGCAGATCAAGAAATCGAATTCCTTTAGGATTAAGAAATACCCCTGGATTCTTATTGTTATTAAACGTAATGTTGTGGCTTCCCTAGAAGATGCATTTATCAAATACTGTTATAATACCATAAAAGTTTTTGCGCGAGATGCCACGGCAAAAAGTTGTGTTACATTACAAATGTTTTCCAAGTCTATTCATTCATATCTGAATATACGTTTTTGTTCGTCTTTAATGGGTTGGTGTGGTTTAGAAGCTTAAGCGATATAATATTTAGTGGTTTGTTTAATCGCTGTGATATACAAATAATAATATGATATTTATTTATACATTAACACATTTACTTCCTCTGAAATGAATCTTTTTAAGTTCGCCAGAAAATTGTTAGTAAATATTGTTATTATGTTAACGAATAACTGATTTAAATAAATTCAAGCAATAATTTGTATTCTATTTTTTAAACATTTCAAATATAAATCTTTATAAAATTGATATACTTAAATTAATCACTGAAATAGCTATTACGGTTAATCGAGAGTTATAATTTGTTATTGTTTCCACAATACGATCTTTAATTTTCAATTGCGTCGTAAAAGTTCATTAATGGTCTCAAACTCATCTAATTGTTTTGTTCTATCCGTATTTTATGCTCTCAATTGCCCATAAAATTCATTGTAAACAGTATTAGCAGTGCTTTTTTAATGTAATTTAAATATTGTATGTTTTGTGTCGAATTTTTACCTAACATTTCTTATGTGAGCGAAAAATTAGCTACGATTCTAATATTAAGGGGAAATCAAAGATAATTAAACAAAGCATTTTCTAGCTTTTAAAACTGTTACAAATTGCCTTTTTAACATAATTTAAATAAAAGCTTAGATCGTTTATAAGCAAAAAAACCACGATTCATTTTAATATAAAGGAAATCCGAGATTTTAATAATCCAAGCTTTGATAAATAAAGCAATAACTTTTTTCTCTTTTTAAAAGTTACAAATTTTAATTATACGCTGGCGCGATCGCATACTTTTATTAGCTTGTAACTTGTACCAAAACAGAGGCATGATTAATGACTTCGAGATAACAAGTTTGCCATGCTGTAAACGCTTACACCAGGCTTTGATCTTCGCGATAGCGTTTAACATAACTGTACTACATTTTATCTATTTCTTATAATTTTGCGGAAGTTTCCAACTACTTAAAGACTCCCATCGTTGATAATGTTTGAAACTTGCATTCTAAGTAGCTGTAAGGGTGTGTTTCGCAGGCATTCGCGATTTAAGATCTTAATAAATTATTTATTATTTACTTTAAAAATGGAGAATTTGTCTAGTCTTACTTGTTAATCACAGGAAATACTGTTTCGAATTGATGCACTGTTTTTGCTGTGTATCATTTTTTATCATTTACTAGCTGCCCCCGCGAACTTCGTTTCTCCTTAATGTGATTTTACTTAGCATACCTTTTTAGTACATATCATACGTGGAAAATTTTGATATGTACTAAACTAAACTGTACAGAGTTCAGTTTTTCGGAATTAAAACTTTTTAGGTTTTTCTGTGTATTTTTCTCTATATAAACCTCCGAGTTCAAGTCATAAGTTTTTAATTAATAAATTAAAAATAGGGATTCATCGTAGAGGGGTGAAAATTAAGGTTTGTATGTATTTTTGTATGCTGTATCATAAAAAAATAAAAACAAAAAATGTTGTCTAAAAAGTAAAAATACAAATTTAGGGGGATCAAAAATAGATGTTGTCCGATTCTCAGACTTATTAAATATGAATAAAAAAATTCATAAGAATCGGTCGAGCCGTTTCGAAGGAGTATTGGAAATGAACACTTGTGAGACGAGAATTGTATATATTAGATTTAGCTATTACATCAATTGAATGAATAAGTGCGATAGACTTCTACGTGTATGCATACGAGGACAACGCCTAGGTTCAATACCAATATAAAAATAAAAATAGCATGTATTCGAGTACTACGTAGTCGGTCCCAAAGTTCTGTCATAAATGGAAATAATGATAAAAACAAAAGTACTGATCAGTTTGTAATGAGTGATATATCAATTCTTAGTAAATTAATTAAGGAATAAAAAAAACATAAAAATATTCGAAATAACCTCCCTCATTTTTAATACAGGCCCTTAAGCGTCGCGGCCAGTCGTCTATCGCAGCACGCACCATATTCGTGTCCATTTCAGTCACTGGTTTTTTTAAAGATGACTTCAGATTCTCCAAATTTTCATGAGGTTTATCACAGACCTTCCTCTCTAAGCCCTGTCATAATTTCTGGTCCAAAGGATTAAGGTCCGGACTGGAGGAAGGCCAATCCTCATGTCTAATTAAGACGATGTTCTGACGCTCAAACCAGGCTTTAGTGGTCTTGGCTTTGTATGCAGACGCAGAGTCCTGCTGGAACACGAAGTGATGTCCCGCAAATAGGGTGTTGGACATGTCTTTGACAAGGCGATACAAAACCGTCTCTTGGTACACTGTAGCACTGGTTTTGACCCCCTTTTCGAAAAAATTAACCTCAGTTAGCCCGTAATAGGACACTCCCAACCAAACCATTACTGATGATGGATGATGTCCATGTTGCACCCTTGGAACTTTATTTTCAGCTTCTTCAGAACTCCTAGCGTACACTGTATAATTCTGTTTATTGTACTTCTCTTCAATATCGAAAAATTTTTCGTCCGTAAAGAGGATATCACGGTGTCGGTTTTTCGCGTACCGCTTAAACAACACCCGCGATCTCTTAAGCCTTATTGCTTTTAGACGAGCATTAAGTAAGTGCCCACTCTTTTTTGTATGCTCGTAGACCAAGATCTTCATTTAAAACCTTTTTACTGTTTTCCTACTGACACCCATCTGCAAATCCATCAACTTCTGTTTTCGGACAGGATTTCTTACTATCCGCGCCTTGATAGCTTTGATTACTGCTGGTGTTCTTGCGGAGCGTGGCCAGCCAGTTCTTTTCTTGTCCTCAACACTGGAGACTTCAAGGTACCTATCAATAGTACCGTACACAAACCTAAGCGTTATATTCAAATTTTTGAGCAACTTGAAAATGGTACTCGGCGAGTGTCCACAGCGGTGCAACGCAATAACAACTATTCGGTTTACTTTCAATGTCCACTCCATCGTGAAAAATTACGGAAAGTTATTGTTTTTTGTTTTAAAACAATAATCAAACATTCCAAAATAGAGTGCAATAATTTTTTTATAAAATCCTGCTCAAAATGTAGAAATAATGTGCTAGTGACAGAACTTTGGGACCAACTACTACATTAGATTACATTAAGTCCATGTCATTATGTTTAACATTAATACTCGACCTCCGACCTCCAAATTCTTTCACTTGTCTCTCATCCTCGCCACAATTTTCCATTTTCCTTCATCACATCACAACTCACAAATCCACTTTAACTTTTTTTTACCTCAACACTAATACAAAGTTTTTATCGAAGTGTATAAAGTAGGATTAATAAAGTAATCCAAAATGTTACAAACTATTCTTAAAGCCAATTTACTAAACAAAGATCTCAACGCATAAAATAAAACGATTTTGTCTAAGTACACCTGTCTAAGCATTTAAGAGGAGGGCAATTAACTTAAATCACTCTTAAGTCATTCCCTAGGGGTGGGAGATGTCTTTAAAACTAGGTTTGAATATACATGACTTGTATATATGAACAGTTGTATCTGTTTTTCACGTTTAATTGTGACTTTAATATTTCTTTCTTTTTTATATGTACATGGGTTAGAAGTTATAGTACTTTGGCGTAACAAGATAAAAATCTTTTTAAAAATTTTATCTTTCGCCTTATTCTACGTTTGTAGAAATAATTACACTAACAATAGAAAAAAGGTATTTAATACATTGAAAGTTTTATTATAACGCATTATCTAGTTAAATAAAGTTTATTTAAATATCACAAAAAATATGTTTACATAATTAAAGAAAGACATTTTTTATTTTAAAATGTTGACCATGCCAACTTCAGGGTGTAGGATTTTTGTGACGGTGTGCGGGTGTCAGTTTTTTGTGACGGTGTGCGCGCGTATCGTAAAAAAATACTCTCATAATTTTTCCCTAACGCGCCAAAAGAAGTATAAGTTCAAAAATATGTGTTTAGTCTTTATAACAATAAAACCAAATTCTCTACCTAAAATACTTACACAATTTCCTAAACAACGCCGGGCGTCCGGTTAGTGAGTATCGATTGAGCTGGCTCGGCCGCCCTGGCACGTTCCACTCATTAATGTAATGAGTGAGTGGAATTAATTGCTGCAACTCCACACTGTCCGACAAATTATATTTTTTTTAAGCTTTTTTGATCACTTTATTTCCTAATTGCTTCCACCGTTTGATATTTCATATTCTAGATACACATACACTCACGATAAGTTCACTTTTAATAGTTTGTTAGGAATATTTTCAAATGTCTTTTTTGATGGTTAATATTTTATTTCCTACTTTTTCATTAACTTAATACTAATACAATAGAAAACTTCTATATATATATATATATATATATATATATTCTCGTGTCACAATGTTCGTTCCCATACTCCTCCCGCCTCCGAAACGGCTCGACCGATTCTATATTCAGTAAGCCTGAGAATCAGCTAATATCTATCTTTCAAACCCCTAAGTAATAAGGGGTGTCCACTCCAAAAATGTATGATTTATTTTTTAGATTTTTTTTGTTTTTCTTTTTTTATGATACAGCATACAAAAATACATACAACTCCTAATTTTCACCCCTCTACGATCAACCCCTTTTTATTATAGTAGATAGTTATTTTTATTGGAACTAAAAAAATGTTTCCTAGAAATAATATACATTGGCAAAACAACGTCAAGCGGGTCAGCTAGTATTAATATAAAAACATAATATAAACAAAACAAGAAAACATAAAATATAATATAAATAATGCAATAACTAATTATAAATAATGCAATTCTTAAGAATTCAGCCAGTGTGAAACTAAATATACGTATCTTCGTCTCACGTGCAATAATATTCAGGGTGCGCAAGACACCCGTAAATGGCGCTTCTCGGAGTAAATTTGTACGCGCTTATATGATAATTTAAACCTATTACAGGTTTAGGCTTTGGGCTTCATATTTGTTTATTTTATCATTACAATAAAGTAGCTTTTTAGTAATGACGATACCTTCACTAAAGAATCATTTTTCCTAGCTCCAAAACCCTGTGTTTATTGTGTCTGTAGGAATTATAGTTTTATTTTCATGTTTTTTAAATTGTTGATCAATTTAGATTGATAACCATTTAAGACACAAAGATAAAATTCTATTAAAAAAGCATTTATATTTAGTTTTAGCCAGTTCTGCATGTTTCAAACCTAAAATTGTTTTTTTCCCCGAAGATTTGGGTACAAATGAATACGTGTGGGTATACGGTAGGGTCTTATGTAATCCTCAAATAAATAATTAAACCGTGTACGCAAACTGAGCACATCCAAATTAGCGCTGATTACACGTAATTAGTTTAGTAAAGGGAAATATCGATAAATGGGTTAGCGATATCAGCCATTTTCTATAAATTCTCGTCACGTCTTTACAGTCGGCCGTCATGCTGACCGCTCTAATGTTTGCCCCTAATTTACGGGACCTTACCATTTATGAGCATACATTACATGCTCTAGGGTTGTCAAATGGTGTCGTAAGACGGAAATAAAACTATATTTGTATAGTCTTCGCTAGTTGTAATAAGCTTGTTGCCGTCGATACTGAATATCACCTAAAACAAAACTTTTTAGTTTACAACAAAAGATTAATTTATTTTATATACAACGCCTCGCTTTCAATCAATACGTCACGGAAACCAGAGATTATTTTATGAGATGAACCTACTGTCTATGACTTTTAAAGTTAAAGTTAAAACAACTAACTTATAAATTTAAAAAATGCTATTTATCCGCACAACGAAACTAATTTAAAAAAATGAATATATTCGAACAATATAATTTAAAACATTTTAAAATAATTAGTGGCAACCCTATTGTCTATGTACTAAATGACATGTTGTACCAACGTGTGTTGCTAATATATGCAGTGATTGCTTCCACATGTATTTCAATAAATCCTTTTCATTGGTTCGTAATTTATTATCATAAAGCCACATTTTAGTCAAATTTAACAAACTGTTTTTTTTGTTAAGTTTATAGTTTTAACATTATTATTAGTCAGAATTACTGATTACAGACATACTTTACATTAAACAACTAAACGACGGCTTAATGGGTATCATAAATAGACATATAACGATATATATATATATAAAAGTTTCTACGAGTATAAAAGCTGATTGTCGCTGACTGTAGCTCAAATCGACAAACAATACTTCCCTTTGCAAACGACTTAAATTGTTTTCGGCCATATTTTAATATATAGAACATTTTAATCCAGTTCTAATTTATTCCAACAAAAACTAAGATATTCCACATATTCAGAGACATTATCTGACAATGCATATAGACTTATGATTGCAAAAAGCCGCTCGCTCATACAATTAATTCAAATGTTTCCGTACATAATGCATGTTACAGTTAGATTGCAAAATGATTGCTCGCTTTAAATCAACTGGCTTTATTAATCTCTATTAAGTAGAAGTAATTTGTAGAATTATTATTATAATTTGATCGCTACATTTTCTCCTAGAATAAATTGTAGTTCTCTAAAGTTGGCAATAATCAAATAAATCATATAAATAAAAATATATTACTATATGGAATACAAATTAAACGACGTTACTCAGTAGTTTCGAGTAGGAACCTATAAATATATTTGGAATATTTAACCCAAAAAATATTTGAAATGTTAATTTTTATTTATATGCATCGGTACTATTAGTAATTACTCTTAATATGTACGATTCATTGTACTTAAATCAGTCTTAATACACTGATTTAACTAATTTACTCTTTTATCTCTGAAATAATGTAATACTTAGTTTTTTGAATGTTTATAAAGCTTTTGCTTTCAACTCTACATTTGTGCGTTTATTGAATTTCGCAACATGATTAAAGAACAATAAAGTTACAAGTTAAATAATAATTACTAAAAATAAATTAGCCCCAAATTACTTCTCAAGTGCGATCACCGAATCTTAAACAAACATAAAGAAACAAAAGCATTAAGATGTTAAAACCAATTTCCAAACAAACACACGTAAAACTCACATTTAAGAACAATTTCAAAGCTTCGTTTGTTAAAAACAAGGGCATATTATTACTTCATTTGATAATAGCACTATAATTTTATTAAGTTTGTCTCTTGAGTTTGTATTAAAATGAAAATAAGCTTAAAGCTGGTGGATACACGAACGTAATCTTTAATATTGTTTATTTAGGTTGCTAATTTTGATATCTTTTCGACTTCACCCGTTCGAAATTGTTTTATGGCGATTGTAAATATGAATTATGAGATTATAAAATATATAATGTATGAAATTTCAGTAATGAAATAACGTCTATATACTGCAAAAACTAATAAATACACTATATAATCAGATATAACGTTTTAGCAACATTGCATTATTAATTAATTTATTGTTATTGTTTTCATTTGCTATGTTATATTTCTACATCATTGGTATTTATGTATTTACATTGTATATTTGAGGAAGCTTGGCGGACCTATGCGAAAAGTCCCCTCGGCAATTGTTTCCTACTCGATTGTGATTTTCAACCGTGTATATCCTTTTTATAAGTATTATAACGTCCTCGTGTTAACATGTGTGAGAACATAAATAAAATAAGATAAATTGATATACATTTTCACACACAAGCAGAATTAAAAGTAAAAGAAATCTAAGTATTAAGTAAATTTTCTTAGTTTTTAATTATTTTTATGTAAATAGTAAATTCGGTTATTTAGAATCAATTTAACATCTTTTCGTTGTCGTTCATAAGTGTTCTTGGTTACCTATATGAATAGAGTATAATACAAATTTCAAGAAATATATCAATAAACGTCAAACGCAAATATTATACAGAAATAAATTGAATTTCCGATTTCGGTGAAAGAATAAAACGCCTGGTATTTTACGTAGTGTTCTGATCAGACGTTTTAAGTAATGTAATTTTACGATTTCAGGTCGCACCCAATTCGACCTTTTATTCAAACTTATTAAATTAAGGTATTTCTTGCAGATTTTATCAACTTATAATTAAATAGACAAAAACACCACTACAGGCGCGCTGTATATTTACTACGAATAATGCTACGATCGGCTACGGCATGCTACGAAGTGTTGTAGTATCTACAACTGCTGCGCTAATATCGCTCGATTTCCTAACTAGATAGATTTTTTTTAATGCAATAATTAAACATTGATTATTATATTATTAGCTTTGATTATTTAATGTCTAAAAGTACTGGATGTGTTATCGTTCTAATTCTAGATTAGAACTAATTAGTTCTAATTCCTATATAAGGTTTCAAATACTCGAGATGGTAGAAAAAATACAAATAGGCTTTTGTACTGTCTCTAGTGTATAATTAGCCTAACAACTAATTGATATTATACCGCGCTGTGTAGTTGTAATTATCGGTTAATCCTCTAATTAACAATTAATTACGCTCTAGTAAGACACTGGGTTTGGAAATCGTACATGAGTGCTTTGAAAGATCTTAGCTAATGTTGCTGCTATTAATCTTTGATTTCGTCTGCGATTACTTATGTAGAGCGGAACTTTATTTAATTACAATATTTTGTTTATGAGTCAAGTAATAGACTGTTGACGTGAAAAAAATTTAAATGATAAAAATATTTTTTTTTATTTGCGTACTGTACAGGATTAAAATATGTACGTTTAAGAGAAATGTTTAGAAGACAGTATTTTAAAAATACCTTTAAAAGAAGATTACAGTAAGGTTAAAGTTAAACTGTTCAACGTTATTTGTTTTACGTGCGTAATCATCAATTTGAGGTTACCAATAAAACTCATTTTAAACCTGTTTTTTCTTTGAAGATTTTTTGATGTAAAAGACATTTTTTTAATTCTCTAAGTCTTTTTAACATTGACTATATGAACATATTATGACTTGTTGTTTCAGATCCTCCCTCAGCGCCTATGATCACCGGCTACATCCCCGGAACCACACTAGCCGCTGGTACCGTTCAGAAGTTGGCCTGCGTCTCCACTGGTGGAAACCCACTTGCTACTCTTACATGGTTTAAGAATGATAAGAAGGTAAGATCTTAAACTTAAAAATATACTTTTTGATTTATCGAAGTTAATATTTATATTTATTACGTTAATGAAGTTTTATACCCGTGTTTTTACTTTTCGAAAAAGTTTAATTGAAACCTACGCGACAAACAGCCGTTAATGTTCGCCGGTAAGTGCCCCGTCCCGTGTAAAGCGTTATAGTATTTGACACGGAAGTCATACTGAGCCCTAAGTCTCCACTCTGAATGTTTATGTAAAACTCTCAAAAATAGGCATCTACATTACTTATTGTACTTACTATAATATTAGCTATTTATTATAAATTATCAATCAATCATTGAAACAAAACTTTATGAGACTTTATTGTTATTATTAAGTTAGTATCGAACCATTATGGGTTTAGCCATCAAACCTCAATATCTCTGAGTGTTAAAACAATGTTTTATGAATATATTATACACAAACATCAACCTTTTTTATGTCCTTTTAGTCTACAATTTCCCGACTACTTGCCTATTTCCTCTGCGAAGTAATATAATTATTTCCACTCGATGTCTAATGTAAATGAATCATTTCCATAAACACTCACAGTGGACAGTAGTAGATTTATACACTTTGTTAGTGGAGTTATTAAGAAACATGAAAAGGTTTCACGTTGCATGAAAGGAATATATTGCTCGTTTAAAGCTAAATAATATTGCAATTAAGTTTAAAATGCATACGTATATTAATTTTTAACTTTATTCATGACTTTTTATTCTATTTTCAAAATCCACTTCAGCAACTTAATCTTATAAAGTAATGAAAAAACTTTGGCAATTATATGTAAAAAAACTATAAAAAATAATTGTTCGTTGCTATGCCTAAGATAAATTAGAATAAATAGATGGGCTCTATTGTCAATGTAGAGATAGTTGAGCGGCTTTATTAATAATATTAACCGCCACTTAAACACACAATTACACTTAAACTTATCTACTAAGTATATTGTTAATGATTTTTGATTGCGAAATAAAAATGATATACTTTTATATACCCAGAGTCGCCTGATCAATTGTAAAGCTACGTGCTAAGTCAGCCCTACCGTTTAAATAAGGTTGTTTTTATTATTATATTTAATTGCTCTCAACAGATCCATTCAGTAACAAAGTCGACAGACAAGATGGTGTCATCCGAGATATCAATACTGACCAATGTGACTGATAATCAGGCGCAATATCGATGTGAAGCTACCAACAGTGCGACGGAGATACCGCTCTTCGAAACTGTTACATTGAACGTGCACTGTAAGTATTAATGAATCAACCTTCTCTACCCTTTAAATTCCAGCAGTTTTAGCCTATACATTTGGCTTTCAACCATGAGGTCGTAGATTCGACCCACGGCTGTACACCAATGGACTCTCTGACTACGTGCGCATTTAGCATTCGTTCAAACGGCGAAGGAAAACATCGTGAGGCAACCGACTTGCCTTAGACCCAAAAAGTCGACGGCCTGTGTCAATTATGTGTTAAATGTACACACAAATAACAGCGCTTGTATTTGTTGTTTAGACATAAAAATCGATGAACTGTGTTAGGCACGCAAGGATGGGTGGCTTATTAAAAGAAAATTGTCTACGAAAAAGACGCGGAAATATTCTTGCGCATGTGTCCTATTAGGAGGTCACGGGACTACACACTATCTAAACTAAAGCCATTTCGCAAGTAACCATTATAATGTTAATACTACAAACAATAATATACTATTCAAGTTTCATCACAGAGATAGGAGACAAATCCATACAATTCTGTCATTGAAGTTACAAATACATTTCAATACAAAGCTGTTTTAAACATTTAGTTTAATAAGTAGTTTAAAAATAAATCAATTAGCCGCCAAACTCGGTAACTAACGATTTAACTTACATTACAAAGACTTGTAAATTAAATTCCTAAGTTTAAAGTTACGGGCTGAGTTTAATCAATATGAGAACATCTAGAACATAGTTCAGTTGCAGTAAAATATCTCGATCCAGCTATTTGTAATTTTAATCGGGGCTTATTGTGTTGTGCTTAGATTTAGTGATTTATATACAACTATAAAAACAGTATTTTTATTCACATAAATGTTTGAAAGCCCAACGAGAATTCCAGTTATGTTCAAGGTGTTAGGCGGACTGAGAGCTTCCATTGAAAGCGATCCTCAAAACAATGTATAGTGCTTTTTTGTGCTTTTTTTTGTTTGCGTTGAAGTTTCCCTTTTTTTTTAAGAAGTGTTATGTATTTATTTTAACATAACATTAGTTTTATTGCTGTGTATTATTCCAGAAGTTAGCAGTTGCAGTTTTTGACTGCATCAAATTCGTTCAAATCTCGGGATCAAATTTCTAAGCAAAAATTTCAAAAATTTGTTAGTTGGCTCGCAAATCCGTTTTGCGCTGTGCCTTCTATAGTGATTCTCGGTTCGTGTCAATTTAGTGCCATCAGAGTATGAGAATTATGGAATGGAAAGTACATTGTTTCTGCGCAATGCTTAGAAATAATAAATAATTGAAAGGCTAGAATGTGTTTATCAAATACCTTAGTTACTATAAGCATGCCTTCGTTTGCGTTATGGCAATCATTAAATATAGAGCAGTGTTGGCCTAGTGGCTTCAGCGTGCGACTCTCATCCCTGAGGTCGTAGGTTCTATCCCCCGGCTGTGCACCAATGGACTTTCTGTCTATGTGTGCACTTAACATTCACTTCAACGGCGAAGGAAACCATCGTGAGGCAACCGACTTGCCTCAGAACCAAAAAGTCGACGGCCTGTGTCAAGCACAGGAGGCTGATCACCTACTTGTATATTAGATTGACAAATGATCATGAAACAGATACAGAAATCTGAGTACCAGAACTAAATAGGTTGTAGCGCCACTGGCAGTTAGCAAATATACATAATAAATAGATATCATTACCTTCATTACCATACCGTACACCAAACTATATCAACAAAGACGTTCCCTGGTTTCATATTTAGATGTGATAGCTATTCGCAAAGGATCACACGTCTAAATGAATCTTGAATTATTAAACGCGTGAGTTTAGCAAGTTTGAGATAACTTCATAGGAATCAGAGTTTTCAATATTAATGTATTCATTCCGGAGTAAGTTAAGCATCCAATTAATTTATAAACCAACGGAAGTTTATATAAGTGTTTCTTTTTCTACAGTCGCACCCGAGGCAGTAAAAGTAAGAGCTGACCCAGAGGAACTCCGACCGGGCATCGAATCTACATTATTCTGCGATGCAGCGAGCAGCAACCCGCCAGCCACGCTATCTTGGTGGCGGGATGGTATTCCTGTGCAAGGTGAGTTTTTAATGCCCATTTTTGTAAACTGTTATAACTAAAGAGTAATAAGATTGATACAACATTTCTTATGATAAGTATTGTGAAATAATCTAAATGTTATTCAATTGATTAAAAAACACAATTTTTTGTTTCAACACAAACGATTCTTTTGTTGACAGGATATTATATTATTACTAGCTGACCGGCAAACGTCGTTTTGCCATGTTATTATTTCTATTAAATATTTATTTAGTTCAATAATCAAAATCTACTATAATACTATAATCTACTCCAATAAATTATAGGGGTTGATTGTAGAGGGGTGACAATCAAAGGTTGTATGTATTTTTGTATGCTGTATCATAAAAAAATAAAAACAAAAAGATTTGTCTAAAAAATAAATTTAAGGGTGGGACCAATAACCAAATAAATGTTGTCTGATTCTCAGATTTACTAAATATACATAAAAAATTTCATAAGAATCGGTCGAACCGTTTCGGAGGAGTATGGGAACGAATATTGTGCCACGAGAATTTTATATATTAGACTATTATTTCAATAATGAAACTACGAGAATTAAGAGTATCAAATGGGTAGCTTTTATTGCAACTGCTATTGATTTGTTTGTACAAAGTATATATATGTGAAATTTTTATTCAACGTGTATAATTGTTGTACGTGTACATATATATATATATGTCTTTAACATGTTTGACTTACTATGTTTTACTCAGGTCTCCCTATGAAAATGAAGAAAGGCCTTCACGGCGGTACAGTATCGACGATAGAACTCAAGTTGAACATAAGCAAGGACCTCAATGGCGCAGTATACACCTGTCAGGCCATGAACGAGGCGATACAGAGGAGTGTGCATGACGCACTTACTTTGAAAGTTCTGTGTACGTATTTTACAATATTAAGTAACGTAGATATACAAAAAAAATAGTATTGTCAATAGTGTAGTTTTAACTTGTATGTTTAATTGGGTTTAATAATAAAATGTGTTGGAGATATATTTAAGGTATCTACATTATATGTAAATAGTAACATTGGACACCATTCCCAGGTCAACAATTAAGTAAGCTTAAAATTCTTATAGATATTACAAAAAATATTTAATTTTACGTCTTTACCGTAACTTACTTACAAACATATTTTTTTTATAAATAGCTTTTATCATACTATAAAAATGTAAATCTATAGATGAACCCATCTTCGACGAGACCACTCAAACAACGGCGGTGGGCGTAGAACACGAACAGCTCATAGTATCAGCTCGTGCGCACGGCAACCCTTCGCACATCACGTACACTTGGACAAAGGACGGACTGCCTATCACGCATTCCTCGTATAGCACAACCAGTAAGTGTAGGCTTTACTTTGTAAGGCTATAGTGAAAAGTAAACACAATTTAGCTCCTTTCATTATATAAATGTTATTTGCTTTCTAAATCAAAGTAATTATTATTTTACCAACATCAAACACAACTGCTGAAAACGCGGAATGTGGGCAGTTCTGTATAAAAGGGAAAACGGAATAATTCAGAAAGCTTTTTAGTATATCCAATGTAATCAATTAAGTATGCAGTACTAAAATCTGAGGTCGTGGGTCATTATTCTTTTGTTTACTATGTAGGTAGTTGTGTTATCAATATTGCGTACGGAGGAGAAAGTATCATGGGGAAACTAGCAAGTCTTAGACCAACGACTTGACGTGTGCCAGTCACAGTAAGTCACGAAAGAGCACAGAAATGTGTCTGTCTGCCCAAACATTCATAGGTTACAGGAATACAACAATTGTATGTAGTCCATTCTTGCGTACACAATGTAATCAAGAGTAAAATTAGTATTGTTTGTCAATAAGTAATTAACAATTTTGTCGAAAAAAAATGCCATTTCCCCAACTCGAACAAAATGTTATTTTCCTACGAAGTATTGATAGTACATATTTATACTCTATAACTTGAATTTCAAAAAGGAGACTCCGTAAGTCGTTGTTAGTAAATATAATGACGTCTTACTTAGAAACTTACACTTAGAAATCGCGCCTCCGTAAATCGAAATTTCAGCAGTTAAAACTGTATCTCGAAGTTCTTGTTAAGTCGAAATCTCGTTAACTCGATTTTTTTTGCATTTCCCTTGACATTCGAGTTATAGAGATTCCATTGTATATACTTCTATTATAAAGATAAAAGTTTTGTATGCTTTAACTATTAACTATGTTTGTAACGAATAAAATTCTTTCACCGTTAAAATGCTACATTATCACTTAGTAGCGAAGGATGTATTATGATATTCGAAGCGCATAAATATCTCAAGCATTTTAAATAGACGAATGCAAAAGTTATTCACAAAGGGAATATCTAAGAGATGTTAACTCATAACGACATTTAATATTCGCTCCGAATAATTTGATTTTCAATAATAATTTATATGGCTTCAAGGAATTCCTAATATTCCAGCTGTTTTGATCTTGTATTACGCGGCTTCATGGAAATGAGAATTTCTGCTATGAATTATTTGTTTGTTACGCTTAATTTCATGAATGTAGCTATAATTTGATACGTGTTTTTAATTTTAATTAAAGGACATCCTTAAAATATCATGTGGTAAAATATTGGTAATGTTATTATTTCACAAAATATGACAGCAGAATACAATTGAACAATCTTTTAGAAAAAAATATATTAACTTTAGTTAATATGCATATTGCATATACTTATATAGTTTTTATGTATGATTTCTTGATGTATTTATAAGATAGTGAAAATCGCCAGGAAAAATTTGGTTTCAATTCCGATTGATTAATTATAAAAAAAACTGAACTTTAAAAAATCGTAACAGTTTTATTTCGGATAAGTGATTATCTTTCCACTTTCAATGGAGTCTGTAGGAGAAATTTTTGCATGAACCATTTATATTGTAGGTACTGTGGTGATCAGCCTTCTGCGTCTACTAAACCAAACTTGTCATTGCTGCGTCAGGGATCGCCATGATTGCAGAGGTGGTTGTTATTATGTATATTTCTTTTTCAGACGATCGAATTATATCAGAAGGCAGTACGTTAAATATGACGCGACTGTCCCGTCACGACGCTGGTGTTTACACGTGTGAAGCCGTTAACTCGCAAGGCGCTGCCGTCATCAATGTCACTGTATCCGTTCACTGTAAGTCATTTTATTAGACGACATACATACCTACATATTGTGGAAGAAAAAGCATTTATTTAGATTATAATTGATTTCCAATTACAATTATATCTAAATTTAGGACAGACAGAACACTGTATATATATTCTGTAGGTTCCGAGAAAAAGCTGTAATACGCAAAATTATGTCTTCAAAAACGAGTTGTATGAAATAGTTATATTAAAGATCAGAATTAGCAATTTATTAAATGAAAACTTAGCGGGAATGTCGTGATTCTAAATATCAATCAAAAACTATAATATAGCAACTACTTCACTGTTCCTATATTGTAGCTACTGAGCGTTCCGAATATGTCTCTGTATTATAAACTAGTCCTTGCAGCGGCGTGATTGAAGCGTACTAAATCACAGCTACGTACATAACAAACACAACATAACAACGTAAATAACAAACAATTGCCTTGCAGACGCCGCCGAGATAAAATCCGTTTATCAGGACGCCATTTCGAGCCCTAACGAAGACGCCGTGTTGGCCTGCACCGCTACAGGTTTGAACTTTATTCCTTATCATTATACATATACGGTTGAAAGTTCATACGAGGATAATATAGTGCGTACCCGCTTCTAACACTAAAATATGTCGTAGAAATAAATTGATTCTTTAAAACACATTTTGTTTTATAAATGATTTGAAGCTTTAACAGTATTATTTAAATTGTAGTTTCTTTTTATATCAATAAGTTATAGCTGCTCCGTTCTAGCTATTAGTTTATTTATCACCCATTATATTGTTCACTTAACTCTTAGCATAACTACTTTAGCCCAAAAACCTTTCAGTCCTCATCATCACCTTTGTGGTGTCTAGGAGCTTTAAAAGAGGACAGCCACGACAAAATATTTACGTTACATAAGTAATCTTCATCAAAATCAATCAAAATCATTTATTCATATAGGTAACATAATGTACACTTATGAATGTCAAAAAAGAAATACATATCAAATGCTTCTAATTTTACATTTACTGCCTGTTCTCAAATCAAGGGCGTGAAACGGAAGAGAAGAACTGTCAATAAAAAGTCCGCTGTAAATTCAATTAATTAGTGATACAATTTACTTTTTTGAACAGGCAACCCCCTCGCATCCGATCACATTCGTTGGGAGCGTCCGGACTACGACCTCTCCTCTCGCAGCGTAACCTTTGATCCGCGAAATCAAACGAGCTTCCTTACCATTGACAAATCAAACCGAGAAGACGTCGGCACTTTCACATGTGTCGTTGATAATGGCATTGGTGGCGAAGACAGGCAGGAAGTGATGTTGGTTGTCAAGTTCAAACCGGAAATGGATACGTCGCCGAGCTTAATCAAATCAGCGACTAATGTTGGACAAGTCGGGCGTTTGACGTGCAAGTGAGTACATCTTTGATCCTGGGAAGTCAATTGGTTTCGGATTTGCGTTATTCGTTGGGTATGGAATAAAAATTATTTATTGGTAAGAAGGCTTACCTCGTAACAATAATGTACTTCACACGCAACCTAGGTTCTTTGCCTGAAATTGTTTTAAGTTGTAATTAATAAAAAACTCCATTATTTAAAGTTTAATTGGAAAAGTTAAAAATAAATACTTTCAAACGCAAAAAAGGTTTGTTTGGGTAAAAAATTAGTTTGGCACGGAAAGATTGTATGACCCCATTGGAAATGGCTACAGTATTTTACTTTTTTTAGATGCAAATCTGCACCCGCGCCTAACTTCACTTGGTCAAAAAGCGGTAACAAATTGCCAGTCAACACATCCACGAAATATTTTGCGGAGTACCACAAAATAGATGCCATTACATATGCCTCTGTGCTGTTAATCAACGATGTGTCGTCTGCCGATTACGGTGCATACGAATGCGGGGCAAGAAACGATATAGGATTTAGTACTACATCTGTGAAACTAGATGTTACCAGTGCGCCTGGTAAGTGAAACATTTTAATTGTGTGGGTATGTATATAAACCTACAATGTTACCTATATATATATACCCCCAATAGTGAGTGAACTGATTGAAAATATTTATATTTTGGGGCTAAACCCCCATGTGTTATTTGTTGTTGAAAACTTAATTTAAAACTACATTATTGTTTTTTATTGCATCTGTTACTTCGTATATATAGGAATATGCAAAATCTATTTAGTACATTAGATAATCCTGTATAATGGAAAGTGAATACATAATATTGGGAAATTAATTATTTATTGGAACATTAGTACGGTTAAATACACGAATCCATAATAGTCATGTCTTACAAAAGGATTTGTGTGTGTTGTAAAAATAATATGTGCTTGAAAGTTCTAGTACAAACTTTGACGAACGGCCCATCAAACTGCGAGCTGTATTTATGTAGCGTGATGTTATATAGCCTACAGCTTGTCTTATTAAATGAACTACACTCAACACAAGAATATTAGGCCCCATTCCTGAGATTAACTCTTAGTTTAAAACTCATTCGATTGTAATAAGTTTAAGTGTAGATCGAACCATCTAAACTTGTAACTTGGTAGAGGGAATAGTAATTTTCTATGAATGGTAAGGAAACGTTTACATTATAATTCAAAGATTAAAACGTGAATGAATTGTATTTTGGCAGATCCTGTAACATCAGTGGTTGTCACAAATGTGACACACAACTCGGTGTCTCTCGAGTGGGTTCCCGGATTTGATGGCGGACTATACTCGTGGTACAGGGTTCGATACCGGTAAGAAAAATTTAATATTTATACATTTTAACACTAATATCCCTAAAAATTATTCTGTGATTTACAAAAAGTGATCTTAATAAAATATTCTTGAAATGTCAAAAACATTTAGATTAGATTATATTGTTCTGTCATTATATACAATTAAAAGTTCGCTATTAAATCTAATAAGTCTAGGAATGTTAGATGTAATTAGAACGGCGAACAACTTTGAAATATTAGCGTAACGAAACAAAAGAAAAGCAATTTTGCTAAACGGCTCTAAAACATATTTATTTAAATACAAATTAAAAACTTTACCCAGATGACAAATGACAGTAATAAAGTCTCTAATTTTGTATACAGGGTGGCGTTATGTTCGCCATTTATACAGGCTGACATTAAATTATTCCTGAGGCATACTAACTTAATTCTTTTGAGCCCTGCAGAAATATTTAAGCTTTTAAAACTTGTCACTTAAATTGCTATTAAAAGTTTTTGTTCAAACTATATAATCATAGGTTTTGAGCTACAATTTAAATTAGAGAACAGGAGATAATCCACCTGAATAGGTCTGATACTCGCGTAACGACTAATTTATTTCTCATACCGTATTGAATGTGTGAAATTCTCGGGTTATTGGACTAGACAAGTTGGAAAAAAGAATACGCTATTAATAATTATACGGTAGTGGGTCTAGGCGACTTCGATAAATAAACTGGCGGGAAATCCCTTAAACCATTGTAACAGGCGCTATCTCCCATTATACATAGTTAAATCTCTTAATCAAATACATTTTTACAGAAAAATCTACGACGAAACATATCGATACGAAGATGTGCTGCCACGTAACGCGACTTCATTCACAATTCACAACCTCGAACGACACACCGATTACGTCTTCTCCGTGATGTCCATTAATAAAATAGGCCAGAGCAAGTACAGGCCTGATGATACAAAAGCTACTACTTTGAGTAAGTACTTCTAATGCTTTCATTTAAATTCAAAATTCCAGATTTTCACAAGATCTTATGTTTCTTGTTGTCTTTACTAATAATAATAATCAGTGGCGCTACAACCTCTTTAGGTCTGGGCCTTTCTGCATCTGTTTCAAGATCATTTTTCAATCTAATACGCAAGTAGGTGATCAGCCCCCTGTGCCTGACACACGCCGTCGACTTTTTGGGTCTAAGACATGTCGGTTTCCTCACGATGTTTTCCTTCACCGTTCGAGAGAATGTTAAATGTTATAGAAAGAAAGTCCATTGGTGAACAGCCGGGGATCGAACCTACGACCTCAGGGATGAGAGTCGCACGCTTAAGCCACTAGGCCAACACTGCACTGTTGTCTTTAATATGTCCACTAATATTTAGTAACAGGTGTAGATCTGCCACATGTGCATTTAAAATTTGTCTCACACTTTAGAATCTTATAGATTTCAAATAAATGTCCAACTACATATGATTTAACGAATATAACTACTTGGACACACAAAAATTTAACAAAAATTGATGGACAATTTATCTATAGACATAATTCCGTCGTCGGTACAATCGAGCTCAGAAGAATACAACTCATATCACGTGCCAGGTGTATTTATTATCACCGGTACAATCGTTGGCACTGCACTTATTTTGCTGAATGTACTTCTGGTTGGCTTCTGTCTACACAGACGGACCAATAAGAGGATACGAGGTTTGCGCTGGATGACTTTCATGTTGTTTTTGTTGTCCTAGTAGCACACCTTAGATATATGTACTCAACTTATGAATGACGAAGAATCGTTGGGGAAACGCTGTATTTTCGTCATTCAAAAGCTAATATTTGTGATAGTTCGAAAATTTAATTTCTTATAATATAGCATGACAGCTTTGTTCTTACCCAAACCGCACTTTTTAATTTATTATTTTTGTTATTTCTAGCTTCGTCCGAAGTAGGCGAATTGAACGTAGTATCCACTGAGTTTGTAGAAACAGCTGACGTGTCGAAGTCCGTAGTAGTTTATGTTTCGATCACCGGAGTAGTTTTGGTTTTGATAAATGCTGCTTTGGTAGCTTGCTTTATTTTTAAGCGACGATCCAGGCGATTAAAAGGTAAGTTTTTAATTTGAGCTTATTTTTGTAAGTAGGGCTAAATATGCCATATATAATATAGCTAAAAATATATATGGATATATTTAGTTTCGTAATTACTGTTATATTATTAGTTTGAATGTTTTCAATACATGCACGTTGAAGTAGTTATTATAATTTTGTATTTTTAATAATAAGGTTCTACGAAAATCTAATAAAAGATAGTCAACTACTAAATACTTGAACGTATTAATCCCTCTGAGAAACAAATTAACTCTATCTCCCCTTAAAATACATTTCATAGTCAATTCGGTTTCAGAACAAGCTGGTCAATCGTCAAAGTCGGCCACCATAGAAATGTATGCGCCATCCTCCTACAACGACACGATGACGGGTGAAACTCTAAGCTCTGTCTCGGAGAAGTCAGAGACGTATTCCCAAGATGGTGATGGTCAGCCACCTCCGATACCCGAAGTGCCCATTATGCCAAATAGGCATATGTTGAATCAGGTAAGCATTCTCATCATCATACAGTTTTTATCATCGACTTGTTCTTTTAAACTGCTAGAGAAACATCTTTTTTAGTAATAGGAGGCAAATGGGCAGGAACCTCACCTGAGGTTAAGTGATAACGCTACCCATGGACACTCACATTGCCAGAGGGCTCGCAAGTGCGTTGCTGGCCTTTCAAGAATTTGTACCATCTTTTCATAGGACCCTAGATCGAATAACTTAACTTGGGTTATGTGTAATAGACTGACATTCACATCCCCCCTATTCTCTCTACACGTCTTGTCTCTTTTCATCACAGCATACGTATAGATACAATCTAACAGAAAGAGATGAAAGATTACTTTAGTTAAAAGAGTAAAGAGAGAATTTAAAAAAAAGTCCAGGCCAGCCAATTTTCCATAAATTCCCGTATCAACTATAATGAAAATATACACAACATAATATTTCGTTTAGACGGAAGCCTACCTAATGGACGAGCAGGGTCTAATCCCTCCTCCACTGGACTACCCTCCACCCAACTACGCGGTATACGAAGGGGACCACGCGAGGACCTTGCCGCACCCCCACAGGCATAAGGACATCAGTGGGCATAGTACTTTGGGAAGAAGTGCAGGTAACATTTATGTCGTATACACCGATTATGTGCTTTATGAAGAAGGAAGCAAAGGCTTAGAATTTTGCAAGTGCGTAGCCGGCCTTTAAGAAAGTGCTACGATGTTTCTAGGTCGTTACTTTTCGGAATAACCTTGGCTTACAACTGATTTCATAAACTTAGCACCCGTGGAATGCCATTTTGATTTAAAATATTATTATTAAAAGAAAACAGAAAATTGTTTTATTTCATTTGACTAATTTTAATTATAAAAAAAATCTTTTGTGCGTGTGTTTGTAATTTAACTAGAATGGTTTAAAATTTACAATTAGATACTTTTTTTATGACGTGTATATGTCACCGTAAAATTGTAAACACCGTTAGATTGTAATCTATCTCGCGAGATTGTAAACTGTCGAAAGATTGTGAGCCTCAACGAACTGCTTACAATTTAACGTATTATTATTTGGTAGATTGTAATCTATCGAAGTGAAACCGTCAAATTGTGAAACGGATCTCACCTCGCGCGCTGATTGGTTGAACGGAATATGCCCCGCGCCACCATATTTGTTTGTTAATTCGTTTGTTGTAATGAAATTTTCTTTCATTTCATTTCCAACACTAACTTAGTAAACATTCAAACTTCTTTGGTCAATCACAGATTAATTTTACTTCCCAACAATTTCATTTAACTAATTCTAAAGCTGTGAGTTACTTTCAACACGACATCAATTTACATTCATCAAAACAATCAATTTACATTCGACAACAAACGAATTAACAAACAAATATGGTGGCACGGGGCATATTCCGTTCAACCAATCAGCGCGCGAGGTGCGATCCGTTTCACAATTTGACGGTTTCACTTCGATAGATTACAATCTACCAAATAATAATACGTTAAATTGTTAGCAGTACGCCGAGGTTCACAATCTTTCGACAGTTTATAATCTCGCGAGATAGATTACAATCTAACGGTGTTTACAATTTTACGTTAACATATACATGACATCGTCTGTCGGGTCCACTTGGAAACTTAAATCACTATACAGTTATTTGTTTTACAGGCAAACAGAACTACGTCCCTGCCCCCAGCCCCATGCCCCCGCTGGACGGGTCCTACTACAACATGTCATCCGATAGATATCTCTCGTATCCACCCTTAATTGGAGAATATTTACAACAGGTAAATATTTAACGAAATAAGTCATTTTTAAATTTATTTACCAATAAAATTATTCCTAAGACACATTAAAGTTCACAAAATAGGTAATTTGTTTAACTACAATTGACACAGACATAAAATCAATGGTTTTGTTTCTATAGTAATTGTATTGTATATATAAATGGAATGAAAATATATATATATATATTATTATTAAATTCTTTTTCGGTTCTTGCGTCTGAGGCGCAAACTGACTCTTGTGGTCTCTGGCAGGATGACCAGTGCTCTGTTCCTCAGCATAATGGAGCTTTATTTCTTTTGATTATTATTATTATTATTTTGTGTGTTTATGTATGTGTATTTCGTTAGTAATAAATGTTATGTCTATGAATAACACGTTATTTCGATACTTTAGTGAAAACGTTTACGTGATAATAAAGTCTCTGAGAATATGTCTGGTTCATATAATTAGCCCATATAATCTAAAATAATTTGCGGGCGATTCTCAGTCACATGTATGTATAAGAACCCAGTAAAAGCCTTAACATAACAGCAGCAGTCGGGTCGTACGCCGACTCCGCCGCAGCAGTACGCGCACAAGCCTCTGTCCAACGGCGGCGTCCCTTCGCCCTCGCATCTCGCCACGCCGCCCCTCAACTGCATTGATGGTGAGTGATATACAATATACAGATATTGCTCAAAACAATTAGCGGAACAAGATTTTTCTCCTTTCTATTTCTTAAACTAAAATTAGATTTAAATTAACTTGTACGCTATTTTTTACCTTGTTAATTTGTTAATTACTACAATAAAAAAAAAGGGTCCGTGTACTTATGTACGCGCGTAAGAAGTTATACTTCTTTGGCAATATTAAAAATAGTTTGGCTTTGTTCCACCTCCAGTTTTTGATGTTTCACAGCGATAAGATGAAAACTCTTTTTTTGTATTCAATTTAGTGCAGTTACACTGATTCATCAATTGTTTTTTGTCTCTTTTCCTTATATTTGCTAGATAAAATCAGAAAAATTACATGTTTTGATTAAACAATGTGGTTAATTTTTTAATCAAAACATTACTCGATAATAATAATAATACATACGGATAGTTAACCTCAATTGTATTGAAGCACTTAGGAAGGTTACAAATATTAATTAGTATTGGTTTAAATATTCAATTTAAATCACTTCTGATTATAATTCAAAAAGCATCGCTAAATTTCTTTGAAAAAATAATTAAAACTCCTTTATTTGTTTAAAAGGTAAATGACAAATGTCATTATGGTCATTCAAAATTATTGGCATACGAACTTCACGCATATTCTATTTCTTTTTACTTGTAGATTGTCTTATTCCTATCTCGCTCGCGCACGCTATAATCACACTCCTAATTTTGTGTCACGGGTGCGCGCGCATTGTAAAATTTCACTCTCATAAATTTTTCATAACGTCCCTAAAGAAGTATAACTTCAAAAAAATTCAATTTGTATTTTTTTATTAAAAAAAATTAAAATGTGCATTGTAGACGAAAAACAAAGTAACGTCTTTGAATTTTCATTACTTTCTAATCACAGAAAACACATTTCAAGTAGTTTTTTTCAATCTTTTGAGTATTAATAGAAATTGATGTGAGCCTTTTGAGTATTGTTATTCATTGAAGCGAGTGAGTTTAGGTCATAATGCCAGATCTGACTGAATTGCATGTCTCCCGAGCTATCGCTTTGCTTGAAGAGGGTCGAACTATGCGTTATGTAGGAAATTATCTAGGAGTAGCCCCTTCTGTTATACAGACTTTGGAAGCGATACCGTGAGACGGGAGAATACTCACGAAGGCGTGGTCAAGGTCGAAAGAGAAAAACTACACGTTTGCAAGATCGCTACATCGTCAATTGTGCTTTACGTAACCGCACCACAACTGCAAGAGATCTACAAAATACACTAAGGACGGCTACTGGTGTAGAAATTTCCGACCAGACGGTAAGAAATAGGTTGTTGGAAGGCAATTTGACATCACGCCGACCAGTTCGGGCTGTGCGTCTAACAATTCAACATAGACAAGCTCGCCGACAGTTCGCGTAAAATCACGCTAATTGGCAACTTCGACATTGGAGGCCAGTGCTTTTTACTGACGAATCACGATTCCGTCTAACACGTTGCGATGGTCGTCTCCGTGTTTACAGACGCCCAGGCGAGCGATACAGTGCAGCAGCAGTCCAGGAATATGACAAATTTGGATGTGGCTCTGTGATGGTTTGGGGCGGAGTTAGTTTGGACGAGCGCACAGATCTCGTCGTTGTTCCCGGGCGCTTGTGTGCTCAAACTTACATTGAAAATGTGCTCGAAGATCATGTTTGGCCCGCAGCATATGGTATGGGCCCAGATTTTCTTTTAATGCAAGATAATGCCAGGCCGCATACTGCAGCCATCTAGTCAGATTACTTACGACAGCAGGAAATCCGTGTAATGGAGTGGCCTTCCATGAGCCCTGACCTAAATCCAATTGAACACATTTGGGACTTGCTTGACAGGCGCATCCGGAAGCGTCCGATTGCACCTCAAACACTGCAGCAGCTCACTGAAGCGTTGATTGAAGAATGGGAGCGAATTCCACAAGAAGATATTCGGAGGATCATACGAAGCATGCCGCGTCGTTGTCAAGCCGTGATTAGGGCTCATGGAGGCCACACACGTTACTGAAAGTCACTAAAGACGAATATTCAAACGATATAAGAATATTTCTTTGATGGACCTTTTTTATCACCAATTAGTTTTTCGTCTACAATGCACATTTTAATTTTTTTTAATTAAAAAAATACAAATTGATTTTTTTATTAATTGTAGTAATTAACAAATTAACAAGGTAAAAAATAGCGTACAAGTTAATTTAAATCTAATTTTAGTTTAAGCAATAGAAAGGAGAAAAATCTTGTTCCGCTAATTGTTTTGAGCAATATACAGATATCATATATACACATACAACTTTAACTGATTTCAATTGTTGACTCACATAAGAATGAAATACACTGGCACTCGCCAACTCACTAGTGACTAAAGATGGTTTGATGTGGTAATTATATGTATAGGTTAATTATTTTCTTTCTATGTGCGTATTTAACTTTTACTCGAACTGTGATGAAAAACATCGTGAGGAAACCGTCTTGCCTTAGACCCAAAAAATCAACGGCGTGAGTCAGGCACAGGAGGCTGATTAACCACTTGCCTATTAGATTGACAAATGAAACAGATTCAGAAATCTGAGGTCCAGGCCTAAAAGGCTGTAGTGCCACTGATGTTATGTTATATAAAATAATGAAATCATGATCGCTATTAGGTTATTAGTAGGGATGGTTCGATTCCAAGAAATAACAATAATTATTTAAGGTTGGAAAACTCATAAAACTGAACGTCTAACTGGAACAGCCTTATTATAAAACGTGGACTATAGATAGTCTGTTATCATGGCAACCATAGCAATAAACACAACTATATATTATTTTTATTTAAATCCATTTTTTATAGCCCTAGACCGTCAATCAACGGGCGGGACGCTAAGACGGCAGAGGTTCGACAAAATGGCCGTACCACCACCTGACGTCACGGTTTTACACCCTGGAAATTGTACACAGGTAATTTTGCTCTATAAAATTAACATGGTACTGAGTAATTAAAAATCTAAGTGGACTTAATTACTTTTAAGAACCTCGCAGCCGTACTCAAGAGTGATAAATCATGAACCTATACTTTTAGATATAAATCTAAAACAGAAATACTACTAGAGTTGCATAGTTTTTTAATACATATATGTTATTTCATGACGTATTAATTGAAGATTCATTGAAAGAAGTATAGCACAAGGGGACATTTTAGGAAGGGTTTCAGTTTGACATGTATGTATGTGACATTGAATTGAAAAATATTTGAGTTTGTGGGTGTGCATGTTTTTCCACAAAATTATCTGAATTTTTCTCGAGATATTTCTGTTTATCGTCTAAGTCAGATCGAGATGAATATAATTTATCTAAAACAGATTTACAAATTTAGGAAACAAGTTTCATTAAGAAAAATCACGCATTCCTGGGTATTCATTCTACTATGAATAATTTTATCAGTTGAATTTTTCCTATTGCCAGTTAAAAATTGGCTTTAGCTGTTAATATTAACCAATTGATTTTGAAAGAAAACTCAACCAGATACTAGTTTAGATAACACTCAAAGAATATTGTAACAGCAATTGTGTTTTCCGGAAAACCATTTCCTACGAGGAAAACTTGTATCAATAATTCTTGAGTGTACTGTTCTTGGACGAAAGCAAATATCATTTAATGATATTATTTTAGATAGATTTTTCCTTTATACGATAATTTGTTTTTATTCACCGAAAGAATGAAAATCCGGAAGATATTTAGACTGAAATCATTAAATATAATAACTCAAAGTAATCACTTCAGTTCGCTTCTTCGATGCGTCCAAAGATTCTAGGTTCGAGTCGCAGATAATAATAAAATCATTAAAGTAGGAAACGAAGGAAAGAAGGAAAGGCAATGCTATCAACCTACTCCATTGTTGTGTTATTACAATTCCTTTATTGTAAACTTACGAAGCAATGAAAAATAATATTCCACTATTATTATAGATAATTAAAAGCATCGGAATACTAGGAAATATTTGTTTTACAGTTAAGTGGTCATCCAATTATTTTGCCGAGTCGGTTATGAATTAACAATGTTTTAACAGTTCAATGACACGAGACGTGCTCGTGGAATTATTGAACCCTTCATTAGTTCTGAACGCCTGGTACTTTGTTGGGATTTGCTTTATGAATATGGACAATTAACTGCCGTTTAATGTTTAAACTATTGGTATATTGAGCGATAACTATTTTCATTATATTTTGAATGGTACTATAGATACAGTTACTATGTAGTGGTTGTCTTTATGAATTTTATTATAATGTTTAAAAAACTTTAGTTCTTATTACAAAAATGCTATTTTTTTACATGAGAAACTTAGACACGGACGAGATACCTACACGTCGCCATCAGACAGCCGTCCTAATTTTAGTCTACAAGGCACATTCTGATATGAATCTTTAATGCCCTTTTAAATTGGTTAAACACGCTAATTTTAGACGGTAATTTATTAAATAATCGCACTCCCTGATTCTTAATAGACTTCTTACAATAATTTGTACGCGGCTTCGGCAAGATAAGCAAACTCTACGAGTTTAGTGTAGTGGTGTTTGATTTGTTTGAATGATAAGCTACGATGAAAAGTTTTTAATGTTCTTTTTTTAAATAAAGATACATGTGATATAAACATATGGTTGTTTAATCGTCATATTATTATCTTATTCTTAAACCCACTTAAGTTGAATAAGCTGTAGAATGTTCTCTAATCTAACATATAAAAGTTATAAAAGAGCTACAAATGTATTCAATTGTAATTAATAATGTATACACAATTTTCTATTAAAATGCTATAGAAGTAGCAATATTATTCCAATGAGATTTTCAAGTTGTAACAGGACGTTACACCGCATTTTTATTTTGAATTGTTACAATATAGACTATAATATCTCATACAAAACTCACAGGCTTTATATCACATATTTATTCCGGTTTTAGTTCCCCGCACTCGTTTGCATAAGTATATTATGTAGAAAAAGTATAAAAACATACGCAAAGCTAAAACAGACTAAATTATGTAAAATACAAGTGGAAATAGTGAATGCTTTTTTCGTGTCCTAATTTTTTTGTTTGAGCACAATTTTTCCGTAGAATATTGGTGTTTAGGGATTGTACGCTGTTTGTTACAGAGATTTAAAATATTACCTTTGATTATTTATGTTTTATTGTGTGCTTGTTTTCTATGGCATAACGATTTCTATAAAATTATCTTCAGACGTCCATTCCTTATCCACAGGATTAACAACACTAGTTAGTTTAAACAATGTTATGTTTAAAAAATCAGGATTCCTATTTTAATAGATATTTCCGTTTCAGCACATACAACTGAACCAGACGCCGTCAGTGAAGCAGCCACAATCAATACTAAAAGACCCATCTCGACACAAATACGGCTACGGCAGCCCCATTTCGTCCAGCACGCCACAGAACTCAAACCAAATCCTAACCGTGCAAAACTTAACCTCGGACGTCCCCCAGTACGGGACGATTAAAAAAGAGAAAAAACAAAACGTCACCATCGACGAATCATATAATAAGCGAAGTGAAACGCACGTCGTGTAAAGTGAAGTGACGTTCAATGTGAAGTGTAAATAAAGACTAGTTACAATTTTAGATAGACATTAATTCATTTGTGATACCAGAACTGTGTCCGTGGTATTTAGATAGGAACTCCCGAATTGATTTTCGGTGTAATTTTGTTATGGAGGCTACTGTACAGCTAATGTGGGGTCGAGGGTCGACTTAACTGGAAATATAAATAGGTCAACGGAGTTTCACCTGGTGAATCGTGACCTCTACGGTAATTTCTAGTTTACAAAGGCGATTAACGTGGGGTATGACAGGTCGAAATCAAAAGTGGACATTACAAGGATGTCGGTATGTATTACTTTGATTTGCACAATGGCAGTTGACAACTGTCAAAACTTGTCAAAAGGTCATACTGTGGTAGCCTTCATACGTTTGACTGACTTATCATTACAATTATTATTGCATTAGGACGTCCAAATGGCATTAACGACGCAAAATAGCAAAAGCGGGTGAGACAGAGATCTCGTTTCGTTTAGGAATTGTTCTGTTTCACTAGAAATACCGTCTCTTGCTATTTGGCGTCTTTAAATCGATTGTTATATTGTAATTAATTTTGATCTAATAAGTTCTAAGATCGCTTGTCGATTTAAACGATTCCCTCGAAGGATCTCTTTAAGTTTTAGAATAGAATTGTTACTAATTTTGATTGAATTAACAAAATTTATTGGGGAAATTTTAAATTGCTCCCAGAGTTGAAGTTTGTTTCGATGATCTAGCTAGCGTTTTAGCGTTGTATTGCATTTATTGTTATTAAGAACAATTAGAAATGAGAAATGTAATTCGCCAACTGTTTATTTGTACATCTCCACTTTGTATATTTTATATTATACAATAGTTATCTTCTCTGTAATTTCGTGTAAATAATAATAATACTCAATCGCGAACTGACAATAATAATAAGTTTTATTTTTTTAATTTATACTCCGCTTGCGTTTATTTGTAAATATAATACGATATTGTATTTTCTTTTAGCTTTTTTAATACAAAAATTAATCGGTTTTAATACAGATACCAAAGTTATAATTAATGTTTAAGTTGTAAGCTATATTTGTTTCGTTTTAATTTTCTTTTGATTAAGAAATTCGAAAACGACAATGTGACACGTAATGTTATTGGAAAATCTGGAATCCATCCAATGACGAATACGAATATACAAAAATCTTTAATGTTACATTTTGGATTTAAATAAAAATGAGCTAATTATTTTCTTTTGTTTTATTTTTCTTTCCTTTTTCCTTTGAGTCCGATTGTGAACATATCAAGTGTAACTTTGCTTGAATAGTTAAATGTGATGTGCCAAAGTTTGTTGATTATCTCGAATATTTGCTAACCTTTAGACATCGTAGTCGTCATACGTCCTTCTATATTAAATTAAAATAAAATTTAGTCAAGTACTCAAACCGTGCCTTATAATTTTACGCCATTTTGAGAATAAAATAACTTAAGGTATTGCCAAATCTATAATTAAAACGAATATTTCTTTAGAATAAGGCTTTTCAATTTTAATAACATTTAATGTATCACGAAAAAGATCAAAAACTTCAAAAACATTGTGTTGGACTTTTTAAATTTTATAACGAAATTTGTTGAATGATTAAGTGTAAATACAGGTTTTAGTTTATCTCTCTTAAAATAATTTTCGCGATACATAAATGTTTAGTTGCAAATAATTAAAATAATGAAAGCCCGTGCCTATGTTTTTAATTTAATCCCTAGATAATCTTTGTCCTATTCGATTTTGATACTTTTAGGTGTAAACCATTAAATTAATTTGCATACATTGAGTAAGTGTAAATGTGTGTTTCAAGAGCTTGTCATGTAGGCTAAGTGCGGATGCCTAGTGGGTTTTGATAGCGTATCACTTTTGTTATTACCTCTACATCACATTAAACAAAAATTTGCAGAATGGAACGAATAAGTACTTTAATAAAAACGGTGAAATCAGACTTGTTATAAGAGGATATTTTCTGATATGAAAATACAAATTTAAATAATGATAAAACACGTAACGACATACTAAAATTCTTATAAACGTGGTATATGTCAAAACAATCGCAGGAAATTGGAGGAATACTGACACCAAAGTTAAAAACTATTTCATTATTATAATATTACTTTTACGACTGTTGTGTTGCTCTGTTGTATTCATTGACATTTGTAAATATAAAATAAAGCGACCCAAACTCACTAGGCAACCTAAATTAATCGAATGTTCAAAACATATTGTCAATATTTCTAAAATAAAATGTTAGGTAAATAAATACGTAAATTTAATAATCATTTTGTTAAATAACTTTACATTCGTTATGTTAAAATGATTTTGTAATTAAATTTAGTCATAATTGATCAATGTTATTATAACTATTTTTACTAAAATTTATTTATAGTGAACTTAGAGTCGTTTATTTACCTATAATCACAGATTAATAATTAAATTTGTAAAAAAAACTCAGATACAGTTAGAACTCATTTCAGTTTTCACTAAATGAATTAAATAATCGTTAATTCGTAATGAACGACTCTGAGTGTATAAGATAGTTTTATCTGGTCAAAACCACGTTACAAAACACTGTATTCTACGTGTTTTTAACGGATAAAACTACTTTTAATACGTTGATAAAATCAATTTCGCAAACGCTCATTGTAAATTATATTCACATCGTATGAAATTAAGGTTGTAAATTGTTCGATAATTCCAGATGTGACTTTGATATTACGTAATGCTCATGTGTAATCAGCAATTGAATTAAAAAGTATATGTTATTTACATCTTTTCATTATTCTCATATTCCACTCCCGATATAGGATACCTGTTTCAATATATTAGTTGATTCTGCGCAGTGGTCAAGGTTCAAGTCACAATGGTTCTGCGACGCTCTCGTGGACATAGATCGAAACATTTATGAATTTGAAGGGAACAAACTGACGTTTTAAACGACACTACTGAACCTTTTACTGACTTACAGTACCACATACTTTTCTTGGCCGGTAAAATGGTCGCTTTCATGGAAATTAGTATTGCCACTAAATAAAAATTTACCATTATAAGGGGAATAATTTGAAATCATGCAGGCAACTTGAAAATCAATGTATACTAATTTCAAGAAAATACAATTCTAGGCTAAAATAAATGTGACACAAACTTAGGAACAACTGATATGATAGCTTTTGTTACCTGTAGAGTGTAGGTACTATTAAATTAATATCTTTTAAGACACCTAGCAATCAGAACAGTTCGATAATTAAAACTTTGTCATTGTAATTAACAATGCAAGGAAAAAAAGAAATACATTTTAGTTTGATTTTTATTAGATGTTGGTAGATTGTAAAATTATTTATTGTACGCACCAAAATGGTGACGGTAATACCAATTTCAGCCACAGGCCAAGAAAAGTATGTGGCACTGTAATTATATAACGGAAATGACTTTTAAAGGTTCTTCGAACCTCTAGAATCACCAAATCATCACACGCAGATTCTAAAATTAAATTACAAATATCGACACTTCTAGAATTTTTCTTATAACATATGACGTGTAAAAGAAATATTAATCAGAATGCATCCATTGTAGTTCTTGTGAAAATGGTGAAAAACTCTCTCAAACTAAAATCCGAAATATAAATGTTAAAAATGTCCCACTTCAAGTTTGTCCAACGAAATTCATTGTTTGTCAGCTCATGACAAATTTTTTTTTTTTTTTTTTTTTTTTTATAATATATCACTTTTCTACTCCCCTGCCATTGTGTCCAGGGACCTTTGCACATCACACGTCTCGCGAAAGACGCCCCGGCTACATCTGTAATATTTTTGTTAACAATATTCATGGGCGAGCCGGGACGCAATTCCTCGCGAGACCCGTTCTTGGGGTTTTGTTTGCCGCCTTTACATATTCCACAATTTTTTCGCAGAACCGTTCCAGGCACGATCTGTGCTTTATTAACATGTCCTGTAGGCCGTTACGGTCTACAGTCATCTGCATTTGTTGCTCCAGGTCGTGCCTGGACGATGCAAATATAGGGCACTGTAGGAGCACATGTTCTACTGTTTGTTCTTCATCGCCGCAGTCACATGCTGGGCTTGTCCTAATTTTAAACCTATGAAGGTAATGTGCAAAGGCTCCGTGCCCTGTAAGAATTTGCGCCATCTGGGGTGTGAAACGCTTCTCTTTTATTAATTTGTACGCAGTTCTAACATTTGCGATAAATAATTTTGTAGTTCCAGCTGTTTCACCCCCCAGGTAGCGTTCATTCCATACATCTAGAGTCTTTTGCCTTATCTGATGTTTTACATATGACAGGGGGTATGCGGCGTATTCAGGTTTTGACCTTAGTCTTTCCGCCGCTTCTTTTGCTAACGTGTCCGCCCTCTCGTTCCCTGGCGTACCAACGTGCGCCTTTACCCAGAAGAGGCTTATATGAGTTCCTCTTTTGCGGCACTCTTCCAGGCTCCGGCGGATCTCGGCTACCTGGGGATCGAGAGATCGTCCACTCACAATAGCATCTAATGCTGACCTAGAATCACTGTATATTTTAGCGTCACGCTTATTGTTATTTATGTGGCTAGTCGCGTTTCGTAGTGCCGTCAATTCAGCTTGAAAAACTGTGCAGTGGGGCGCCATCTTAATCATCTTGCTATTTATTTCCATTCCATCTTTCCATTCCGTCCAAGCGGCACCCACTCCTATACTTGTTTTGCTGCCGTCCGTATAGATTTGTGTGCCGCCGTGTCCTTCGATTTCTTCCGGATTGGTGAGCATCTTGTAGTCCAGTTTTGTTTGTTTCGCCGGGTGTGGGAGATCTACGTATTTCACTCTCCTCTCTAATTCTTCGCCCTCCAGTATTTCCGTGCGGTCCCCCCTTCTTATCTCGTATAAGGCAGCGGCTTCTTGAATACGGAGGTCTAGTGGAAGTATCCCGGCCAGTAGGGTTGCTGCGTGTAATGATGTCGTCCTATAAGTTTTTGCTACTTTTTGGGCAAAGCCCCTTTGAAGATGATTTAGTTTTCTGCGTACACAGATTTTATTTGTCGCGGGAGCCCACACCGCGGCCGCATACATTACGATTGGTTCAATAACGGCAGTGTACGCGGTCGCGATAACTTGCTGGTTTAGTCCCCATTCGATCTTCGCGGCTTTGGCCAGCTGCTTATATATCTGGATGGCCTTCCGGCATACCCTCTCCACATGTCTGTTAAACGTGAGTCTAGCATCCACATCAACTCCGAGAATTCGAATGTGGTTATCCATCTGTATCGGTACATTATTCATATTTAGCCGTGGGGTATCGTACTTCAGTTTGCGCGTCACCACCATGGCTTTGGTCTTGTGTGGCGCAAACTTCAGTTTGTTTAGGATACCCCATCTATGTATCCGGTTCAATGTTAGGTTGAGGTTCTGCTGGATCTCACTACCGGTCTCTCCTTCCGCTATCAAAACGACGTCATCCGCAAAAGCCTGGACGTACTCACCACCATTTCGCAAGTCCTGTAGGAGCGGGTCCAATATTAGATTCCACATTGTTGGTCCCCCTATTGAACCCTGAACGCAGCCTTTGTTAGTTACTTTTTCAACCGTTTGTCCAGCGTAGGTTAATTTTATTTGTCTTTCGTGTAAGTAACTATCCATTACTTTCCTTAGTTTTAATGGGCATTGTTCTTCTGCCAGTCGGACTCTAATTTGCGGCCACCAAGCGCTGTCAAATGCGCCCTCTATATCGAGTGATACGATTGTTAGTATCTTCTTTTGTTTCAGCTTTGCGCGTATATGTGTGACTGCGTCATATAGGGCGTCTTCAGTGCTCCGCTGGGGCATGAATCCGTATTGGATTTTCGAGGTTTTTGGGACTAGATGCCACTTTAGCCGAGCGATTATCATTTTTTCGTATACTTTGCCTAGAAGAGGTAGTAAGCCTATGGGTCTGTAAGACTTCGGGTTTGTATAATCTGTCTTACCAGGTTTGCGCAATACAATTATTGTAGCCTTTTTCCACAATTTGGGGAAGTACCCTAGCTCCAGGCATTTATTTAGGACGGTGAGGAATAAGTTAGGCGCCGCGTTTATCGCGTGCCAACTTATGTCCGCCGTTATGCCATCTTCTCCGGGGGCCTTCCTCGGGTTGAAACTGAGAGCGGCGGTTTCGAGTTCAGTCATTGTAAAAGGGGGATCATAGACTAAGTTATGTCCCTCTTTATTTACTGTGTTTGCTCTTCTTCTTATCAATTTGTGGTCTTCAGTTTCATCCTCACTAGTGTCTTCCGGGAAGAAAGTTCTTGCCAAGGTCTCCGCTGACTCCCTTTCGCTAATGTATCTACCGTCCCTACGAAGTGGTAAATCCTGGACTCTGGTCTCTGTCCCTCTTATCACTCTATATATACCTTCCCACATTGTCTCTCTTTCCTGTTTCTCGCAGAACTTTTTCCAACTCTCAGTTTGGGCTTGTTTGATCCGGTTTTCATACTCTTGTTTTAATGCAAGGTATTCACCTACGACCTCTTGCCTTCTGCGTGCTGCGGCACATCTTATCCTTCTCTTTCTAGTCTCAACCTGTTTCTTGAGCACCTGTAGTTCTTCGGTCCACCAAACCATTTTTGTTTTCTTCCCGGTTTTAATTTTTGGAATTGCTATTTCACTTGATTTAATTACTACATCTGTGAACTTTTCTACAATTTGTTCCAAGTCTTCAATTTTATCTATCTTTGTTACGACGTCCTCTGTTAACTGAGAATTTTCTATATTTCCTAACATTTCTTCCTTGAATTTTACCCAATCAGCTTTTTTACTGTTGTAAATTTTTGTTTTACTCTTTCTCTGGATTCCTTGATGCATTTTTGCATTAATTTTGAATAATATGGCATTGTGATCCGATGAAACCATTCCTATGTCTACTCTCCAATCTTCAATCTTTCCCAGTAGGTCACTCGTGCACACTGTTACGTCTAAGTGGCTGACTATTCTGGTTCCTCTCCTTATAACCTCAAATGTTGGTTGCTTCCCATCATTCAGTATGTGCAGGCCAAGCTCTGTTACCAGACTTCCGAAGGCTTGTCCTCTATTGTCTATTTTTGGGCTTCCCCACCACGGACTTTTGGCGTTTGCATCACCCCCTAGCACTATTCTACTATTGAGCTCATTCACCGTCGTTTCCAGGTGCTTTAGATAGGGTTCTATACAGGCTGGGTCTGGTTCCATGTAGAATGAGATTAGTGCAATGCCAGTTTGTGCCGTGGTCTTCAGTTTGATAGGCACTACATTAGTTGTTGTTAGTGCGGGGTATTGGGTAATACCAATATCCTCGTCAAAAATTAACACTGCTGCCTTTATTACTTTACCCGCCGGAGGATTCTGGCACTGCACCACTCTCACTCCCCCTATAGTCTTTCACCCTACCCAGGGCTCCAATGTATGGCTCCTGTACTAGAGCGACTGTTATTTTCCTCGATTGTGCTTCACAAATAAGTTCACTCATTGCGAGTCTTTTCCTTTGCAGGTTAATCTGCACTATTTTTATCGATTTTACCGTTGGCTGGCCCTTAGCAATAAGCTACTCTGCTTCTGGCCAGGCTATCCCACCTCTTCCTTACTGGACAATGAACGTCAAAGGCTCCGTGGTCTTGTCTCTCGAAACCCATCCTTTTGCAGTTTATACAGGTGGGTTTTTCAGCTGCTTTATATTTGAGGCACTTCTCCCGCATGTGGGTTCCTCCACAGTGGGCACAGGAACAGACCAGATCGTCCTCTTCTTTGCAGTGCTTTCGCCCATGGCCATAGCCCAGACATTTCATACACTGCACCAGAGGGGACTGATCTCCAACCCACACCCTTTGAAGGTCCACATGCACTTTTCCTGCGCTAGTCAACGCTTGCCATAATTTTGGTGAGACCTGAAGAATGACGTGACCCTCATGTGGGTTCCTCGCTCTGCGACGGTATTTTTCTGTTATCCTCCAGTCTTCTTCTCTTATGTGTTCTACTATTTTCCTGTTTTGTATTCGTATTGCCTGCTTTATATCCTCTTCTGTATTGTAATTCAGCAAATTCTTTAGGATGATTAGTGGGTCTTTGTTTTCGACTTCTTTTACTTCCAGGTGCTCATTTTCACACACTAAGTTTTGCTTGAGTCTCTCCTTTTCTTCTAGATCTCTACATCCAATTATTACTTTTCCGTTTTTGATCTTTCTAATCCTATCCACTCTAATGCCTCCCTCTTTAACATTTGCGGCTTCCCTAATTCTATTTATTACTTGGTCTCCCGTTTCCTTTTCATTTCGTGGTGCTATTATCATGGAGTGCAGCTCTACACGTCTGTTTTCCATGATAACACCGTGTTTTGGGTTGGGTGGCCTATCTGTTCTTTGGCCGCTCGTTACCTTGGCATAGGTGCGTCTCCCCTCCAACACTTGTCTCATCACTGTTGTCTGTTCTTCTATTTTTTCTTCTAGTCTCTTTTCCTTTCCATTTTGCTCACTAATATTTTCTTGGAGTAGCTTGGTAATTTCTTCTAACTTTTTAGTCTCCTTCCCTAGTCTTATCAGCTGCTCCTCCATCACGTTTGATTTCACCTGTCGTGTGTTATCTATTTTATCATTGTCTTTTCCTGTTTCTTCCTCGTTTCCTTTGTCATTCTTTTTCTCGTTTCCCTCCCTTGTCTGGGCCTCTGCTTCTTTAACTAGCTCACAAAGTCGCTTGATAGCAGTGGTCACAGCTATTTTAATTTCACCCTTTAAAGTACGGGCAGCGTCTAGTTGAAGGAGGGCACTTTGTTGAACGGCTGTTGCCTCAGCAGCTTTGCTTCTATATGTTTTTGCGTTTGTGTAGGTTCTGACCTTCTTTTCCTCATTTGTTACCCCCTCCCACTGGTCAATGCTCTTCCTGACACCGGCGGCCACTACGGATGTCTGCACACTAAGCTTATCTTGTTTATTAGCCTCCACAGTGGTCGCGGAGTGTGGTTTTGTCGGTGTGCGCAACCCAAACATTTTTCAATATTACTACAGTTTCTCTGGTCCGACACGCAGTGTACTGTGAAATCTGGCGAGCAATGTACGCCAAAGCGTCAGTATGTCATTGTTGGTACCCTTGGGCCTTGAGTAGTCTATTCTCAGAGCGCGCAATGTACCGCGAATATCTAACGAGCAATGTATGTTAACGTAATATGTCACTGTTGGTGCACTTGATTTCTGTTGTCTTTGAAATGACTTTGTATAACCTCAGGATTAGTTTCGTTTATTTACATTTAGTACTATCTAATTTCACTTTATTTTGCACTTTTCGCGTAGATTTTTTTTTTTTAGCGACTAATTCCTGCAAATGTTTTTACAATACAATTGTTGTGTTTTTAGCACTGATGCACTTATTTTTATCACTTTTATTATATAAAAATCCAGGAGTGATTGACAGCACGTCTTCACGAGTACTCCAGCTCTTCTAATTTTTCAAAATTTTCATGACAAATTCGGTAACTTTTAGGCAATTTATGCAGGAGGCGATTGGCTTTTATATCGGTGTTGATATTTATTTGATTTATTACTCACACATCTCGTTTTAAGATATTATTTGATACTAGGTATATGACAGTTGCATGGCAAAGCGTAAGTGCTATGAACGTTGCAATTATGCTCAAAAATGAGTGTAAATATTTTTATAATTTCTGAATACAAATTATTTCAGTTTCGGCGAGAATCGAATGCAGGGCCTACGAATAAACGCAATGTTTTTGATTTATTAAATAGTCATGTATTGTAAAAAACACGCGCGTCATTCAAAACCCTACGACCCTTACCTGTACACATAAAATACACCTTAATAAGTAATTTCTTTTAAAATTTCGTTGCTGCCGTGCTGCTTAATTATGTAAAATGGCCTGACCTATTTTAACATACGAGTACATCTTAAGGAGCTGAAATATTAGCTTGCAAATTTGCATTTTCGTAAGAATAGAATTACATACTTCGGTATAATAGGAGTGTTTCCTATTTAACTTGTGTATTCGCCGTTTGTGGGTCAAAACTGATATCTCTAGGGAATAGTACCTATACTATACAGGAAAGAAAGAAAACTTCATTCATCTGATTTATTGATAATTTTGAGGCATGAGGGCGATCGGTCTCCTATGTTATGGTATGGTTGGTGGACTCAGTTTCCGCACTTAGACTCGTACTCGGTCCGTTGTGCGTAAAGTCCTGGCTAACTAAGCCAGCCTAGCTCCTTCCAGAAGCACAGAAGTCTCCTGGGCACTTCGCAGGCTTCACGGAGCGACCTCACTGCTCCGAGTAATGCACGTTGTTAAGCCACAGTCTCGCGTTCCAGGACTACGTGGTCGACTGATTTCGCTGAAACAGCCTCTGCACATGGGTCTGTCGCGCCTAGGACAAAAAGATGTTTATTAAGGAGACAATGACCCGTTATCATGACAAATTTGCAAAAGTTTACTTACTACATTTTGGGATTTATTTGAGTATCGGTTTCATCAGGATGTATTCCATCATAGTTCCCACGTGTATATTGTGTGAATTTCGCATTTAAGAACAATCTATTGGTGCACAGTAAAGGTTCGAAACTCAGCAATGAGTTACCACATAAACACAAAACACAAATCAATTTCACAAATAGAACTTCAATTATAGAAAATCATTAAACCAAACAAAACTTTATCAATGTATATTCAGCACATTGTAAATCGGGTTTATACAAACAGACAAGTTGAATTAATATTCAAGTCCAAAATCTGAGTCTAGACCTAAATATGCTAAATACGGATCTAACGTCAGATGCAGATATCCATAGGTTAGTGTTTATGTTACAAGTTATAAGCTTAAGCGTGGCTTAGCTTGCTTTACGACGGGATGGCATGGGCGTTCTTGTTTTAGGTAGTTTGAATAACCCATGAGTTATAAACGTATCATAAACATGTAATATAAACGGTGATACAATATCTACTCGCTCGCCCACAATTACGGTTAAAGGACTGGCTTCAGAACACACCTTACGCAGAGTCGGAGATTATACTGAGACCGAACATGTAGTTATACATTCATACACATTACACTCTTACATTCACACACATGCACCCACACACTTCTCATGCAGTCACGCTTGTTACGCAGCGCTCAATGCTATTTGTTAAATTTGGAGAAGTTGATGTTTAAACAGTTTAAAAAAATGTCTAAATCGTAATTAAAAAAACAAAAAATATTACTTTATTATGGAATTAACTATTAATTTTGTTACTGAAGAACACCCTGACCCTCAAGGGTTTACCTGTACCCTTAAAAGGTTTCGCAATTCTTAAACATAGTTATGCATTTTTATAATAATGTGTTTAACATTGTTATTTATAGAATACTTTGTTTCAATACTTGTGTCATCGTGCAATAGACAGGACCGATGACGGTGCCTTCCCAATATATTTACAACTGTATCGTTTTTGTGCGTAGTAATATTAGTTCTCTTTTAAAGAACAGCGACATTCACAATAGGAATACAACAAATAAGGGAAAACTTTTCCAGCCGTCTTACAGGTTGCAGAAAAGAAATACTTTATTTATGGGCCTATACGCTGCTATAACATGATTCCTAGTGAAATATTGGAACTGCCTTTAAACAGATTCAAAACACATATCAAAAAAACCTTAATGTGTAAAGGTTACTACACAGTCAATGACTACCTGGAAGATAAAAACGCTTGGCAATAGTTCTAATTATATTCTTATAATTTGATTGGTTATCTTTGATGAATGTGGTAAATCACAGAACAGATTTTTATTTTTTTTACTTATGTAACTTTAATGACGTTGTGGTTTATGACATTTTCCTTTGAATAATTGTAATGTAAAGGGAGGGCAAAACTTGCTGAGTTTCTTGCCCGTTCTTCTCAGAACAAGGCCTCCTGGTAGTTTTGCGAACGGATGGCGTAGTCTTGCTCTTTCGTGAATTTTGTAAACGTTGTTGACATTCATAAGCATGCTCTAAGAAGCATCTTAATTGAATAAACGTATTTTGATTTTGATTTTGAGCCCTTACTTCCAATAGCGACAGCGATACGTAGTCCGAGTTTATTTTGTATGCAAATTAGATTTTGCTTTCATTATACCCATAGTGCTTATGTCGCAACTTTGGGATTGAAACAAAACTCATTATTAGGATCAGGTTACACTAATTAAATAAAAATACCCGGTCTATGTTACTTCTAATAGTGATGAGTTTTCATTATTAGGATCGGGTTGGGTGTATGTTCTACAAACCCCGAAGCAGAAGATTATCAGTTTCTTGTGTGGTTTAGGTACTAGGCTTGTCCAGCTAGCCAACTAGCTATGGTAGAACTAATCCAACGTATCTCAACCTAATATAAGACCTCCAACTGCGAATCCTCAAACACGTTGTCTCGAGAAATGTGCTCGACTCATACAAAAATGAAGAAAGGGATATTTTTAAACACTGCAAAAAATAACAGAAAACGTAAATATCTTTTAGTCGAGAACTTCTTTTGAGATGACATAAAAACACGAGTTCAGCACGACGTATTAAACCCGAGCTGTAACGCAAATATCAAGTAACTATAAGATCATTCTTTAATCTATTTGGTATTTCCTTTCGGAGATAAATCCAAGATATTTAACCTTAACATGTAACATAAATAACTTAAAAACGCTTCTGCTCCTTTCTTATTCCCTCAGTTACTGCTTAAGAAGGAGTTCGTATTGATATGTTAATGGACGCTCTACCAGAGACTGCTTTTTAACTGACTTAGGATATGGAGAGTGGTGTCAGCACTTGTAAATCAAAAATATAAGCATTCAAACATATATAAGAATTTAGTTTGTTATGAAATATGTGCGTGAAATTGTTGTTTTTCTGTATATCATTAAAATTATACACGTAAACGTGCCTGCCCATTCAGAAGGCACTAGAAAGAAGAGAACATACAGGAAACAATATAAATAAAAATTATTAATTCAGGGAACAATAAAATTAACTGAATGATACGATTTTTTATAATATTTCTTCGGTATACAAACATCGAGTGGATTCAGCGTATGAAGCTGAACCCTAAAGCAGGATAGTACCCGCGTAGGATTCTCGGATGTGCAGCAATGGACTGTCTATGTTCGGATAAAATATCATAAAATAGATACAAAAATCTGAGGCCAATATTAAGCGATATTACGTGCTTTATTATCGTAAATTTGTTCAAATCCGTGTGAAATACACAAATAAATATAAAAAAATATGATCACAAATCTTCAATTATTCATATCTTTTCCAAGACACACGCACATTCTTATTGTAGTATTCTTCTTAATATTTTCCCCGTAAGGTGACCTACGTTTCCTAGTAATTTTTCATCATTTCCCATCATTAATACCCAAAAAATAAACTACTATACATATTGCCTGTCAACAAAGTAAATTCAGCCATTTGTTCTCAAATACACAAACTTTCCAAAAAGCCGTATAAATGTACTTTCTTAAATGTTTATACGCGAACTTTTAAAGAATCTGAATCCACATCAATCAATCTCTTGGGAAAAAACTTGCTAAGAGCTAATTCTTGTAAGCCCCTTGCCCCATCCCATCCGTCAAATATTGATGTCTGTGAAAGTTGTTCAGGTAAAATTTCGACTTCTTTAAGCACAGATTAAATGAGTCGAAAAAATAAGTTCCATTTATTTGTATTATTTTTGTGTAATCTTTTCGACAGTTCCTAGAGATATGACCGATGACATGAAACTCACAGCAGGACATCACTGGAGCCGGGTAGCGTAAGAGTCAGTGGAAAATGTGATGTAGACTATGTATTGTTTTTATAACAGAGGGCAAACGGACAGGAGGCCCATCTGATGTTTGTGGTACCGCCGCCCATAGACACTGAGCATACCAGAGGGCTAGCAAGCGCGTTGCTGGATTTTAAGAATAGGTACACTCTTTTAATGAAGGATCCTAAGTCGCATTGGTTCAGAAATACATCAGCGGCAAAATTGCCTTAAAAACGCTCAGTTGTGGAACGTCGGACGTCGAGATGATACGGGTGGAATTTCTCCTCTGAACACTTTTCGTGGTAAATGCGGTAGAAGATGCAGAGATACCCCACATATCTACGCAACGCCATGCGATCCAGCCGCAAAGTGACTGGACGTCGACGATTCGAATCGTCTAACTAAAGACTCCTCAAATAGCTGTTATTTAAGGTTCATAATCATCATCAATCAAAAAGCGAACCGTACATGGTTGTAAATTAGTTACAAATGCAGCCGCAGATCACTGCTCGAGAACTGAATTTTTAGCTAGTATGGTGATGACCAATCAAAATATTATTTAACAAGGCACAAATCAAGGGCAGAGAACGGACAAGTAGAACTGGCGCTATACTCTCCACTCTTTTGTTTTTCGCCAAGTTCTTTTCTATGCTAGATTTAATAAAAAATTCTGCGTTTCAATCCGATACGATAAAAAGTCGTTGACTAAAAAGTGCAACAATGTATTCGAAAGCTTGCTATAAATTTGCATGTACTTTTATTATTTATATTTCAATATTTCAGACAAATCCAATAATTTATCATTACATTTAGAAAAATCCTATTTGTCTCTAGATTTACTCACATTCCTAGGAATCGTTTATATTTCTCATATTTTATATGATCAGCAAACAAAGTTATTTTCTTTATCCATACTACGCAAGTAAAATAACACACAGGGCTTGTTATATATATATGTAGAGGCAATTATAATTATTAGTAAGTGACTAACGTATGACAATAAAAAGGCAATCCTTGACAATCCATGAGATGTTTCGCGTCAGGTTTGTCCGTCTCGGTCTGAAACAATTCTCAAAGTACAGGTCAATAAAGGTACAATGTGTCAATGTGACGTTTGATGTCTGACGTATGACAAGGGTTGTCACGGTATGTCCAGACGAAGTGTTATGGTTTCATCTTGCAATGTAATATATATCGCTAAAATTGAGGCTAATTAAATGAATCTAGCTAAAATGTTAATGAGATTTGAGGAACAGGATCTGGAATATTTCTACGAAGTTCTTCCCTCACTTGGCAGACGCCTGGAAGAGATCCTTGAGAACAGAATATTTTGTGCACCGTACTTCAGCAAGTAGTTTATATGAAACAATATAGGGGTCCGACAGGGGTCTGAGCTGTCCCGATATTCGCGATAAACGGACCGCAATCACACATTTTATGTATTGAATATATTTTTGCTTAGTTTTCTTATTATGCATAGATTTTTCAGCAAATTAAATCGTAAGATTATGAATTATTAAGAAAATGATGTGTATGAATAAATAAAACACTAAAATTTAAAAAGTTTAGGCCCTTACTGTGTCTGTCGTTTATATATCGTATATCCTACTTTTTGATTATTTATAAGGCTTTGAAACAAATCTTTTTTCCTTATTAACACCACTTGTAACATTTAATATAGACATGTTAATCCAGTCTGAGAAAGTAGAAAAATTGTTTCGTCAATTAAACAAAATTTTGCTAAAGCTAAAATGAAAACGTAAAGTTCAAGATCTCAACAATTTAACTAACTGTTAAGTTAAACTGAGAATCAGTCTCATTTAGTTAGTTTTAATAATATTTTATCATATTTCATAGAATTTAAATTTAAAATGCACTTATTCATACTTTTGTTTGAGTTGAGCGAGATAGTTCGCGTTTGTTCTGATTTTATTACAAATTATGCATTCCACGAAACTGTTTTGATTCATTATTTAAACTTAGGTCGAGTAAAAGCTCAAAAAGTTCTGGTATTCGTCTTTAAGAGAGGTATGAAGTAACAGACATTGGGACAGACTTTCTGTGTCTGTTGCTTAAATAAGGTTCGTACATGTGATACATGGGGAGGTTGCACTAAAAGTCATCTCATTGAAGTAGAAAGAGCACAACTAACACTAACCTCAAAGTAGGCGCCGCGCCGATCTCCTCTGTCTCTGAATAGCAAATTTGCGTTTCTAAAATGTAATCCAGTCCCAAGCTCTAAAATGAAAAATTAATGGCTTGACTTTTAAGGGAATTCGGGAATACTTAGAATAGTGTTCCCATTAATTTTATTCCGGCGTAATACATTCGATTATCCCTATATTAAATCTCTCTGCACTTGGGGTGTTAATTTAAGCGAATTTATCGGCATTCGATTGTGAATATATTAGAGTGGGGGGTGAAAAGTATGCTGATTTATATTTCGGTACGACGATGTGAAGTCTTAGAGATGCTGAGAGATTTTTCAGACTCTCACTTTCGATAGAGCCATCATATTGATCTTTATAAATTTACAGTTTAGATTTGTTATAGACATTTTACTTCTTGTTGTCCTAATATCATAACTTCCTTCAGTACCATTGATCGGAACCTCTTCATGGGTAAAGCCCTCCTCCAACTTTTTCCAAATATCTCTATCCAGGGCTTTCTTTCTCCATTCGCTTTCTGCTAACTCTTTTATAGCTTCAATCCACCTTTTTTTTTTGGCGCTCTCTTCTACTTCCTCTCTGTCCTTTCCATATCTTGTCTTTAAAGTCTACCTTATATCTGTGCATCTTGCTATACGAGTCTTCATATTATTGAAGGTAAATTAAAATAAAATATGACAGTTCTTGGCTTTAAGATGGCTGCATCTTTTATAGTATTCCTGTAATTAAAGGAATACTTTTAGAATCTTGTGCAAATTTTATTTCACGATTTTGTAGTAGACAGTGACATTTAAAATATAACGCTGTGAAAAGGTCGTAAACATTTAAAAATAACTCGTTTGGCAGTGGGCTGAAAGTCGTTAGGAAAGTGCCGTAATTATAATACTTTAATAAATTTAATTCCATTTCATTTTAAACTAAAACTTAGTTTACAACTCCTAGACTGCAAAGCCATTCTGACCCAGTTACGACTGGTTTTATCCGGCTTGTCGCTTCTTTACAACAAAATGGCGGGTAATTTAGACTCGCAACTACCCTCCCGATCACCGCAATACGTTTTTGATTTTTATTTATTGGTGATTTTCAGTGAATATCTTTACTTTGCAGAACCACATTCAAAATTTATGATCATGGAGTGTTTGATACACTATTTACTCGAAGTCAAACGCTTTCCTAATGTTTACAAAATTTAATTATTTGTCATGAGAAAACCTTATTTCAAACTTTGCTACATGTATTTCGTACATCCCAGGTTTTTTATTTATTTCATTTGATTTTTGGTATAAGTATTTTTTATTTATTACAAACAACAAATGCTTGGTGTCCATTCAAACAGTTGTAATTGCAAAATATTGTATTTTTTGTAGAAATGATTTTATAAACTATTTTTCTCTGTACTGTGATATAAATCTCGAATGAAAAGTTGATAAAGCAATAGTGCAGGCCCACAATTGCAAACAGACAATGAAAAATCTGAAAAGTCTTTATCAATTGATAGAAAAGGTTATCTTTAATAACTTTGTCAAAAACTATTTGTTTCAACACATTGTTACGAGCTAACTTCAATTTATTCATAATAACAAGAGATAAAAATCAAATTTACATACAACTATCAGGGAACAAAATAAATTCACTAGTGTATTGTTGGTAGAGATTAAAAAAACAGTTTCTGCTTATAAAACGCTATTTCATAATTACTTTTCAAAAACTTAATATATATTTTATTTTAATACTTAATGTTATAAAGCTGTTATTTGCTTGTTTTAAGAGCAGATTCTACAAATTTTTGTAATCCATAAATTATCGGCATAGCGCTAATTTCCTTGTATTGGTTATTTTAATAAAAACACATTTTCGCAGTTATTTATTATATCCATTATTTATAAATGTACTTTATACCACAAATAGCTATTTAATTATATTATTTAATTATATTTTTTAACTATTTTCAATATTCTTAACTTACAAACAAATTAAAATTAAAAATTGGTAAAAAAAAATTAAGACAAACGTAAAAAGTTTGGTCCCTGTGGCTTTGTACCTTTAACGCTAGCAGCATTTCCTCGCGATACTTATTCGTTGAGCGAGGAAAGCACCAGCTCTGGGGTCACCGGTACTATGTACCAGGCGCCAACATAAATCTTTCTTAATTAGAACCCCACATTCACTTGATCCCCACGGCCTAAAAATCTCTACTCCGAAGGAACAACTTTACTCCAATCAAAGTTTGAAAAAAGTATCTAATATTTGAGCCGTTTATTATTATTCGCCTGCTCTGCGACCGCGAAAGCTTTGTTTCTTTTATTTTTGTATATATCTTCTTATATTTTTGCCAAGTAACGTTTGTTTATTCACCAACTGTGATAAACAAGCCTGTGGCACGACACGGGTCGAAAAAAACATTTTTAATCGACAATGTTCGTCGGGAACATTGAAAAAATGTTTGTTCGGCAACAATGCATTTTTAATGAACAGGTGATCTACATATTTTCCGTATTATGTGCCATGACGTGCACAAACATGATCGAACAACCTATATTCTACATCAAAATTTTAACTGACACCAACATTTTTATATTTAAATCATTAATTAATTTATACTTATGCACTAAAAACCTACTCTTTAATTAATAGCGGGAAGGCTGGATCATGGAAAGGACTGCATGTGGCCTTTTTATTTTATGATTGAATATTATTATTAAGCCTTTATTGCTGACACCCAGTGTCAATATAGTAGTAATATTATAAGCATTGTTTTAGCTGTGCAGATGAGCTGATGGTTTTGGTGTACAGCGTGTCCTGTGAAACACAGGCCTCTTCCAGCTGCTTTAATTATTTTCTAATGTTAGCTCTTTTTGTCCAAGTTATACCTGCTATTCTCTTTCGTCTGCCCATCTCTTTCTCTGTCTTTGTCTTTTCCTTTTTCCATCTCGTGGTTTCCATTCTGTAAGATTTTTTTTTTCATTACAACCTGCTTATTTTCTTTATAATGTCTTCTACTTTGGTCGTTGATCTGATCTCTTCTGCTCTTTTTCGATGTCTCAGTGTTACACCCACCATGCTTCTTTCCATTCCTCTTTGGCATGTTCTCAACTTTAGAAGATGTTTCTGAGATAAAGCCCAAGTCTCGCAGCCGTATGTAACACATGGTAGGATACATAGATTGAATACCTTTTTCTTAGCTTCTATTGGGAAGTCTTTACTTTTAAGTACTTCCTTGAGTGACCAAAATCTCTTCCAGGCGCTAGACACTCTTCTTTCTATCTCAAGATCCATTTGGTCATGAAATGATATTATTTGCCCTAAATATACGTAGTGGTCTACATATTCGATAGCATCTCCTCCTATTTGTATCATAATAGTTTCTCTATTTGTCATTATTTTCGTTTTAGATTTGTTCATAGAAAGCCCAACTATCTTGCTTGCTTCTGTCAGCTGTTGCAGCATAGTTTGAAGCGTCTTTGCGTTATCTGAAATTATCACTAAATCGTCTGCGAATCTTAGGTGGTTCAGTTGTCTGCCGTTTATGTTTATGCCGACCTTATCCCATTCCAAATTTCTAAATAAACTCTCCAAAATGGCTGAGAAGAGTTTTGGGGACAAAGGATCGCCTTGTCTCACACCCCTGGCTATAGGAAATTCTTCACCCGTTGTCTCTAGTTTGATATAAGCCGTGCTACTTGTATATATATTTCTTATTATACGTATGTATTTTTTTGGTATACCTTGTTGTATTAAGGCTCTCCAGAGGGAATCGTGCTTTATAGAGTCGAATGCTTTACTGTAGTCTACAAAAGCGATGTATAGTGCTTTTCCGTATTCTTTGCACTTTTGTATTAGCTATTTTATAACATGTATATGATCTACAGTTGAGAATCCGGATCTGAATCCAGCTTGTTCCATGGGTTGTTGTTCATCCATTACCTTCGTTATTCTTCGCAGGATCATTTTGGAGAAAACTTTATACATGTTGGACATAAGGCTTATAGGTCTATAGTTTTCTATTGTGTTCCTGTCACCCTTTTTGTGGAGCAGTGTAATTATGTTCTTCGTCCATTGAGAAGGTATGTATTCCGTTTTTAGTATGGTGTTGAATAGTTCAGTAAGTTTTCTTAGGTTCCCTGGTGCTGCTGATGATACTTTGATCATCTCATTAGTTATGTGATCTGGTCCAGGCGCTTTTCCATTTTTTAGGCTTTTGATAGCATGCTCCGTTTCTGAAAGGAGAAATTTAGGTACCTCTTCTTCGTCTTGTTCAAGATTTACTGAATGCTGTGAGGTATTATCAGTCTCTAGTGAGTAGAGGTTTCTATAGAAGTCTGTTGCAGTTTTCAATATATCTTTTCTTTTTGTCTGTTGTTTGCCTACGTAGTTCTTAATGTTCGGTATCCATTGTTTTGTTTCTACGAGTTCTTTTAGAGCTTTTTTAACTCCTCCTGTCTTGGTTATGTGGTAATTAAGTGCTTCTATTCTTCTTTTGGTTCTTTCTTTCTTAATATTGTTATTAATTTTCTTACTTACTTCTGATATCAATTTTAGATTTTGCTTGTTTTTTCCAAGTTTTAAGAGCTGTTTTCTTTCTTCCATTAGCTTTTGAGTTTCTTTTCCAATTTGTTTCTTGTTAGTTTTTGGGGGATTGCGACTTAGAGTTCCAAGTATTTCATTTACTTCATTGATATATTTTCCTTCTATCTGGTTTTTGACTTCATTGTCAGGGATTTGTTTTACTATCATTAGCTTTGTTTTTGTGTTGTATTTATTTCTACTTTTCTTTGGTTCGATACATTTTATGGTGGCTCTTACTAATCGATGATTGGTGTTGAAGTTGAGTTGATTTAATACACAAACGTTCTGGAAGGGTTTCCTATTGTTGGTTCCGATGTAGTCGATTTCATTTTTGTGGCGTCCGTCCGGTGATATCCATGTCCACTTCTTCGCCGTAACTTTTTTGAAGAAACTGTTCATATTCATGAACAAATTATTTTCGAGAGCGAGATTGAGCATTCGTTCTCCATTTTTGCTCCTTGGGCCGAAGCCGAAGTCGCCTATGATGTTCTCTTCACCAGGACGTCTGCGTCCTATTCTTCCATTGAAATCGCCCATAACTATGATGTTTTTGAAAGTATTTTGTAAAACTGTAGTCAATTGGTTGTAAAACTTATCTTTGATATGTTCTTCATGATTTTCAGTAGGTGCATAAATTTGTATAATTGACCATTTGTCCTTGAAACCTGGAAAATTTATATTAAGAATGGCTATTCTATCTGATATGCCCTTAAATTCTTCTATATTTGGCTGTAAGTATTTTTTAACCATAAAGCCTACTCCATGGGATCCTTTTATTTCGCCTTTATAATAGAATATATACTCTTTATGATCTTCAATGCTTTCGCCTATTCTTCTTATTTCGCTTAATCCTAATATGTCCCAGTTTATCTTTAAAAGAGCTAACTCTAGCTCGGTAAGTTTTTCGTGTGTTCTCAATGATAGACAGTTCAGAGTGGCGATATAAAGTATCTTATTTTCGATTCGGCTTGGAGTGATGGAACTTGTAATGTTTTTGTGAATCTTCTCATCTCGTTTCTGAGCTGGAAGGGAGTGGTCGACAGCCCCCACGGTGACCAGCCGGCTTGGGGTGGTTAGTGCGTTTTGTCTTTTGTTGTTGTGTTTGAAAGAATTATGTTGGTTCGAGCGGTCAGTGGCGCATACTAGTTTTTTTGCTGTTTCGGCGTTGAATTCGAGCCATGCGCTTCGTAGTAATCAAGTAAGTTTATTTTTTTACTTGTTGATTGGGGTTGATATTGTTTCGGAGATTCTGAGAAGTTTCTCTTTCTTTTTTCAGATTTCTCACGCGTATTCTCGTATATAACGAGCTTATCTTTTTTAATGTGGCAAGTTTTCCCTTTAGCACGTTCAGCTTTTAGTTCGGTTTGTAATAGTTTTCTTTTTTCTAATACTTCTTTGGAAAAATCTTCTTTTACATACATGTTAGATGGGAGTTTATTTCCATTTTTCAGTACCTCATATTTTCTCCAAAGGCTAGTGAAGTTAACGAGGACTGGGCGAGGATTTTCACTCTTTTTGCCCAGTCTATAAGCTGAGCTTAGCTCTTTAGGGTCCAAGGATAAACCAGTTGAATTATTTATCAACTTCAGTATGTGTGTAAGCAGGTTAGGTTCTTCTTGTTGGTTTTCATGTATGCCAAAAAATACTAAATTATTTTTCCTTTTCCCATCTTCAAGGAATTTTACTTTGTCTTTTAGAACGACGATCTCCGATTTAAGTTTCTTGTTTTCTTCAGTTAATTCTGCTAACTTCACATTTATACTGCTTACGACGGACTTTGTTACACTTTCTGTTATAATTCTCGTCTGATCTTCCAACTTTTCGCACAGCTTTTGGTGTATCGATTCTATAAGGTATTCCATTTCTTTTTTGTCCATACTTTGAAATGTTGTTTCTAATTATTTATTTTTTTTTATTTTTTTTTTATTACAGAATTATTTTTCCTTTTATATTCTATCCGTTAGAAATAGATTAGATATCTATTTCAATTGCTTTATTTTATTTATAATGTTCTCTACTTTGGTCGTTAATTATTGAATATACTTTAAAGCTAATAAAATATAATATTTACGACAATATTGTAACTACCAAAATAACCATATATATACATACTTATCATTGTCTGCTTTAATAAATAAATAATTATTATTATAAACTAAATAGAGGTTTTTAACGTCTCACTCAAGAACTCAATTGTATATTGAGTAATTGAATTATTTTTAAATTACTATCAAAGGATTACATAACATTTCATCACAAACCATTGTCGATTACATTAAGTTAATTCTCGAAGATTAATCTCGTGCCAGGAGTATACTGCTTCGAGATTATTGAATTCATTTAGGAACTTCACCCAGCGTATTGAGATTTCGTCTTTGACCAATAGCTGAGCTGTCATGTGTCGAATTCACTTACAGAATCACCCTAGTGAGGTTGATAAGTGGCCAAGTGGCTGCAAAGAACTGATACCTTTCTCATACACATTCCGAACTTATTCATGCTCCATAACTTAAACAGGTTCATAAAGGACGTAATTAAGTGGTTGTCTCTCAACCCAGAGATCGTGTGTTTGAAGCCCAGCTGTGCAACAGTAATTTTTCTTATTGGTCCCATTAACTTTCCTAAATCTACATCGTGAAAATGGACATGCTGATACACGTTTAGGTAATAGACCTATGTAACAGTTATGCCGTTGAGGCCCCGATAGAATGCGACACCCCGGAGCATCTGTTTGCGGCTTTGTAGAAACTACTCGTAGTGGTTATAGATGGCTCACCCAGTCTCTGAATAGCAGATATTCTGGTGAATCCCACATACCCGAAAGGTGTCCACATCGGATATAAAAAGGTAATAGACCTATAGAGTAACATGAAACGGACACAAATATGTACCTGCCCCCGTTGGTTTAAGTACATGACTAGCAAAACGTATATTCATTGTTGAAAACTCATTAGGCACACACAATGCGACTCCAGCGACATCTCTGTGATGGTTGGCGGCGGGCCAATATAAAACTGGCGTTTATTGGTGGCCACTGAATTTCAGAGTTATATACTTTGATATGTGGTTGTGGATACCGAAAGGCATAGAGACTTATAATAAAAATTGAAGAAGAAAAGCCGCGACTTTTTTTTATGTAACAGGAGGCAAACGGGCAGGAGGATCATCTGAACTTAAGTGATACCGCTTGCCTTAAGGCAAGTGTATTTCCGGCCTTTTAATAATTTATACGCTCTTTTCTTGAAGGACCCTAAGTCGAATAGGTATGGAAATACTTATGCCACTATCAATGCGTTGTTTTAAGATATTTTAATGTTTCCTTATTGAGAACAGTGTTGGCCTAGTAGCTTCAGCGTGCACTCTCATCCCTGAAGTCGTAGGTTCGATCCCCGGCTGTGCACGAATGGACTTTCATCTATGTGCACAATTAACATTCGTTTGAACGGTGAAGGAAAACATCGTGAGGAAACCGACATGTCTTGGACCCAAAAAGTCGACGGCGTGTGTCAGGCACAGGAGGCTGATCACCTACTTGTCAATTAGATTGACAAAGTATCATGAAATAGATACAGAAATCTGAGGCCCATACCTAGAAAGGGTTGTAGCACCACTGATTTTTTTTTCATTCCTTATTGATATCTAACCGTCGTTAACATTGTTATGTTTGAAGTTAAGTTTAGTTACAACTAAAACTTAAGAATATTATTACGAGTACTGTAACGTGAAAGAACAATTGTGCAAACAGTGTAAAAGTTGTGTTTAAGTGCTAATTATATATTTGTATAATATAAATATCCACTATAAATTTCTTAATAATTGAAATAAGTGAAAAATACAGCGGAATCTACTCCACGGCAGCCATTGTTTGAATTGGTCGTAATTAAAATCGACTGAGATAAGATATTAGTTCTCACCTGCAAGCCACCTATCTTCCTTTATTTAATTCGATAGAGTTGGCTTCTATTATCTTAATTTTATTACCATTTAACCTGAATACTGAGGATTTAAAATAAATCTTAATTTCTATTTGAGAACAAGGAACAAAACTAACGAAATTGATGTCTTAGATGAACCAGCGTAGCAGTGGACAAAAATTCACTGAACAAAGAAACATCACCAACACCAGTACTTTGAATTAACCCATAGGTTGATTTGTTAATTTTTAAGTTCAACAGAACAGAAAAGTGGAACAACAAAGTAATTAACTGGTGCCCAAGGTACAAGAAACGCAAAAGAAGGAAACCATTTAGAAGGTGTATTGGTCAGATTAAAGAAACAGCAGGTGGCACAGGACAGACTAAAACGGGGGAATTTAAAGTAGGCCAGAAAGGGCACACAGATAAAGAAAGAATGCGAATACAGTATCTGTAATAAAAGGCTATTATTATGATTATTTATATATGTATTCATAAATAAAGTGCGTGCGTAAAAGTACACATGTCAAAAGTGAAACTTCTTTGTAAATTAATTATTACTAAGGTAAAAGCCCCAATAGATGATCATGTACCAGTTTATGATTACTCCATGTATTTGTATATCTATATTCTCACTGTTTACACACTGTATACGTGCTAATGATAGTATAAATAAATAAAAAAATCTGCGTTTACTGCACAAGACGTAATGCGACAGAATTGCTATCTAAACATCTAATATGTAACTACTAAACGAATACATCAACCAATAGCGTGTATTTTTCTGTCTCAATCTTTCTTTCTATAGCTCTCTCCCCCTTCTCGCTCCATGGCACTCTGCGTGATGCGACGTTCTCTCTATCTCACTCTCTCTCTCTCGATCGGTCTCAATCGCTCTCTCGCTTTTCTTCGACAAAAACGCTGCACATCGTTGTGACGCTAATATAATTATTATTGCGTTTCAATCGTAAAACTTTTACCTTCATGCGCCTAAAGAAGTTTCACTTCAAAAAGTAATTCTAACTGATTTTATTATATACACGGACAGAACCAGTAAAAGCTGTTATCGTTGCAGAATGGATATTAAAACAAACGTAAAATAAGCAATACTATAAAACTCATTTGCAGTGGAAATAAATTAAATTTAAAATAAAATATATACCGTTCAGCGCCGTTAGCTACGTAATTTGTTCGGGTTCATGTTTCTTTTTATATTACGTGTGGCATTCCCTGTTTAAAACATAGTAGAAGCCTCTACTATGAGTAACTTTAGATCTTGTGTTGTTTGACATTTGTCATGACAGGCATTCTACTACCATCAAATTTCCGAACCAATTCGAATTAGGGTCCTTCAAGAAGGAGCGTATTAATTCTTAAAAGGTGAGCAACGCACTCGCAAGCCCTCTGGAGCCTTCTGCCAATGTGAGTCCATGAGCGGTATCACTTAACATCAGGTGAGCCTCCTGCCCGTCTGCCTCCTATTACATAAAAAAAGTCTAATTTTTTTAGTTTTTTTCTTTGTAAATATATAGGTATAATCAGTTTTTTGTGCCTGATAAACGCCGTTGAATTTTTGTGTCTAAGGCATGGTTTCCGTACGGCCAAGTGTTTAATGCGCACATAGATATGTACAATAATATCAAAAGCATTCCTGACTTACCTATAAAACTAATTAAAAAAGGTGTGAAGTTCATCGGCCTTCTTTGCCTGACATACGCCGTTGACTAAAGCATGCCTTCCATGGTTTCTGAGGTAGTGTATAATGCGCACAGACTACCACGTACAATCAAAAACATTTCCTGAATTTTTATATAAAACTAATTTAAAAAATGTTAAAAGTAATATTCATTTTTTCATAAAAGTATGAAACTTCAGTTGATTTAAAATTGGTTTCACAGAATCTATGAAATGGGATATTAAAGAGATACATCAGACTGCCATAGTACTAAATACTGTCAGTGGATCAAAGATCGAAGCTTATTTTGGAACATAGCTGTTATGTTACGATTTAGTATTCTTAGATATTCTAAAAAGTTTGGTTGTATAAATTTTATGGAAACTATTACATATTATTTAATTTCATGTCAACTAAAAAAATTGGACGCAGATGCTAACGCTTCCCTGGAAACCCTTCTTTTTTTGGACATGTAATACGCCTCTGCGTGGAGCTATCTCCAGAAAGCCTAGAAAAACTCATCGTGACTGGCAGAGTGGAGGGGACTGGGGAGGGACCAGACCCCGAGGCTGATCTCCTACTCGCTGGACCGATGAAGTAAAGGCCATTACGGGTCTTACCATCACCCAGGTGCAGAGGAGAGTGGCGTGCCGAGGACAGGGGAGAGTGGAGGAAGTTATGCGGCGCCACTAATACGACCTTCAGAAATGAAGAGTGCTACTGAAGAAGAATAAATAAAAATAACGTCAATTCACATTGTTTTTCAGTATTTGTTAAGCTTAGTATGTGTTTTATAGTTGCTATAAAATTAAATACACTTTTAATATTCACACACTCACACAGTTTTATAACAAAACATCTCAGCAGATTTCTTGTCTAGTCTATTCAGTACCACTGAAGCATATGTACACTGTATTTATAATATTGATTCGGACGGTCAGTATGTATATCAAAAGGAATGGATATTTCCGATTTCACATAAAGTTTAATCATTTAATATTTTATATACTAGGTATATAATCAAGAGCGGAACTAGGTTCACAAAATGTGTTTCCTTATTATCTAGTATCTAATAACAGCTATTTAGTACCAATATGAATAAAATCAATTGTTATACAGACACCCCAATAAGGGGCTCGCACCATCCCTGGACCCTTGTGTATGAGTAAAACCTAAGTTTCTTATAGACATTTATTATCTTGAAAAGTAATACGACAATATTTTTGTATGAGAAATGGAGTCGTTGTATCATTAACAACTGCAGAGTAATGTTAATAAAGCTAATCCTTGGCTTCAATAGTATTTTTTTCGCATTGCTGTCACCAAGGTTCCTTTTGAGACAGTTGTCAAATTTATACACGTGAATTTTGAAGTTTAGGGCTAACTAAAAAAAATTGCTTTAATACTAGTAGCACAATATTAGAACTTTTCAGCCCATTAACAAGCATTACTACTACCCTTACATTATTCAACAAATTTAGTTAAAAATTAATGTAAAAGTTGATGAATATTTGCTTCATAACTTAGAGTATGTTATATGCTTTGCTGTAATATGTTGAGTAATATTACATTAATATAAAGGTATTACTGGAAGTCGCTTTGAACTTAAAATTTAACATTTATTTACACATTTTATTACAAATAACTAAGCAATGTTGTCTCTCTCTACCACTCTCAACCCTGTAGTCATTCGTTCACATTCCGGGTTCCTTGTTCTTATAAGAGCCACCGAAACGTATAATAAGCTGCCATTTATAATTCATAACAATAATAAAAGCCCGTTTAATTTCCAATAATTATTACAATAGTAGAAAATACAGCTTAGATTTGTTATATATTTTTTTTATTGTTATCCTAATATGCTAGCTTCCTTCAGTACCGTTGATCGGAACCCCCTGTCCTCTCGCTAGCTTTTTCCAAATATCTCTGCACTTGGCTTTCTTTCTCCATTCGTTTGTTTAAGGCGCTCTCTTCTCCTTCTTCCTCTCCTTTTGTGGTCTTTAAAGTCCACCTTTATCTTGCTAAATGCCTTTATTTATAATTAATAATAAATGTCAATATAATTTATGGAATGTGTTAAAGAACACAGTAAAAACTCACAAACTTCATCGAACAACGTATAAATATTTAATAGCGAAAATCTCGAAACTAAACCAAATTTCCCACATTTACGGTGCCCATAAACTTTCGAGCGTTCTTAACTTATAATTTCTCATAACTCTCAAATAAGTTATATCAAGTTTGAGCATGTTTTGAGAACATCTTTAATTACTGTTCATTTAATTTGGAAATTATTCAAAAACATTGTTTATTACGTTTTTAAAATATTTTAATTCATGGATATAATAATAATTAAAAATTAATTCATATATAAGATCTTATTATTATTATCAGTTTGTTGGCGGTGTTGGCCTAGTAGCTCCAGCGTGCGACTCTCATCCCTGAGGTCTTAGGCTCGATCCCCGGCTGTGCCCAATGGACGCTCTATGCGCATTTAACATTCGCTTGAACGGTGAAGGAAAACATCATGAAGACATCGAACACTCTCAATGCCAGAGGGCTCGCGAGTGCGTTGCCTTTTAAGAAATGGAACACTCTTTCTTGAAGGACTCTAAATCGAATTGGTTAGGAAATACTTCAGTGGGTAGCTGGTTCCACATAGTGGTAGCGGCAAAAAACTGCATCAAAAATCTCTCAGTTGTGAATTATATTTACTAAAGGCAACGATATATACATTAAAATCGACGAGTACCTTATCCAATCGAATTCAATAAAATATTTTTAATTTATACTTATTTAATTTAATTAGGTAGCCAACAGCTATAAAAATGACTAAATCAAATGTATTAACAAAGAATTACCATGAACAGCTTACCCTAAAATTTTTCAAACACATTCAGTGCACCGTGTTTTACCAATATTAAACATCTGGTAAAACATACATACATTTCTTTCGAGCGTAATTTAATGATTACGCTTCTATAACATGAAATTTAATACAGGAATTATCGACGGTCTTTTCATCTTTATCTGTTTCGTCGTGCAAACTATTACCCACACACTAACAGTTCACAGTTACTAAAAGACAAAGATACGAGGAGAAACTAGTATGTCAATGTACGAGGCTATCTAGGTCTCCCATCTTAGATTCAATCCAGCCACATGGAACTATAATCCACACAATCAATCTATTTTAAAGCTGAGCTCAATTGAATCTCATCCACAAAGCAAGCCGACGTAACCGGTTCTGAAAACCGGATGAAACCGGATCAGCTGTAGAGGTCTACCCGGATAGAAAATCTACAGATATTATATCCGGCCTTTTGAAGTTGAGTTTTATTTTTAGCGGACTGCCTTTTTATAGTACTGGGTAACATGTTTATGTGCTTTGACAAATACTTTTGTTTTTATTCTTTTACAATAGTTTTATTTCTATATTGTATAAAATAACATCGAATCTGTAAAACGCAACGGATTTTTATGTAGTTGTCATCAATAGAGATTCTTTTTTTATGACATGGGTGTTATCGAAGATCGGCAGTCCAGCATGTCATCTGTTTTTTATAGAACAGGCGGTAGACTGATGTTAAGTGATACCGCTCCGCCACCAATGGACACTCGGAATGCCAGAAGGCTCAGGATAAAAATATATTAGTTGTAAGATTTGTTTACCATGCGATTGGGCATGACAGCTAACTTAATCAGCTAAAGGAAGTTTTATCCCCCTAGTTACCAACCATTGAAACTAATGATGCCTACTGTCTGAATACTAAAAATATGCTAATATATGCTATGATGCTAGATATTATTGGTGAAATGCAAAGCGAGCTAAATCTTAAAAATAACAACACTAGTGCCCTAGGGCAATACTCTTATTTTAATCACGCACCAATCGAATTGTATTTGCACTGCGATATAGTTTTTTGTTTCAAGTTTTGTGTAGGCATGATAAATCCGATCTTAAAGCGAAGAAGATATATGACGTATTAGACTAAACTTCGCTGCAGGTGTTAGTAGAAAACCAAGAAAGATTAGCAGTAGAAACATCTATGTCCAGTCTTCCTAATAAAGCATTTTTTTACATTCTTGACATCCAATAACTACACTACACAACCGATAAACTTATAAGTAATACCTCTTTTACAATAAAAATATATTTTGGCACACGTCCTAGCCATTACAATCATAATTTATAGTTTGACCAGTCATTATTTACCTTAATTGTTTAATTAAAGCCTATTTTAAATACATCATTGATGTACACAAATTATAGGATAATGCAACTACTTTTATGTTTGTCCTTATGTTCGAACCGAATTTAAATACACACACTTTTTCTTTAGAACAGGGGCAGGAGGTTCACCTGATGTTAAGTAACCCAAGGACACTCAGTGGCAGAGGGCTCGCGAGTGCGTTGCCGGACTTTTAAGAAATGGTACGCTCTTTTCTTGAAGGACCCTTAGTCGAACTGGTTCGAAAATACTTCAGCGGGCAGCTGGTTCCACATAGTGATGGTGCGTGGCAAAAACTGCCTTATCTAACGCTCAGTTGTGGTAAAGTTCAAATTTTAGTTGTGCTTTATATTATATATAAATATATAATTAATACGTATATACTAAGATACTATAACCTCATCCAGTAAAAAAGCAAGACTAAGAAAAGACCTTGTGTAGGATCCAATTATTAAAACGGCAGTACAGTTTCATATCCTCTTATTTAAAACATACTAATGTAGTATGTTCGTATCATAAAACCATTTTTGTTAAACTTACTGACGTATTTAACTAGAATTCCAGATCTACATATTTAAGTGTAGCCAATAAATATAAATATAATCAATTTAAATATAATATAATAAATTTATATCTATATAAAAGTCTGCAGAGCGTTTCATCGAATTTTCTTTTACAACCTTGTTAAAGAAAATTCGATAACTCTTTAATACTTCACATTAGATAAGGTATGATAAATTCTATTGCTGCTAATAAATTTATACCACAGAACACTTATAGATACCGAGGTCTATGTGATCATATACAGTCAACGCATCAACAGGAGAATCCTCGTAAGTAGCGCGATACACGAAACGATGCGTTTAAGTAGGGAGGTCATTGCACTCTAGGCCCTGACCTCCCTGCTCACGTCACTGCACTGCTTGTCCCGGCGTGGGGGTCTGTAAATGGATTTTTCATCGTAGTAAAAGGAGGCAAGATTAAAAGCTTACCACTTAGCTTGAACCCTATTATATTAGGTATATACTATTAGAATTAACATAGGATCACCAATCAAATCAAACAAATTAATTAGTAACGGTACAAGCTCTTGTGTTCAGATGTTATGGAGATTTCGGGTTTATTTATACGTGATAGTTTCTTGTGTTATCATGTGTATATTTGAAAAAACCGTGTTCGAATGCACGACCCCGGGTTTCGCGTAATTATTCACTATTACATATACACTATTCACATAAATTACTTTAATAGCCCATTAATCGTTCTATATCAAACATTTATTTTTGTTAATAGACAAGTAGGTGATCAGCCTTCTGTGGCTGATACACGCTGTCAACTTTTTTGGGCACGATGTACGATGTTTGTTTCTTGATCATGATCACTCCTTATGATGTTTTCACGAGTGTTAAATGCGCACGAGTGTTAGATCGAGAGACCGTTGGTTATCGAACTTACGACCTCAGCGATGAGAGTCATACACTGAAACCACTAGGCCAATACTGCTGAATACTTAGTCAACTTTAAATATTTTACATAATCATAGACATCGTTAGAAAATCGGAATTTATTTACCATTATGATAAATGATTTATTTTCTGTAAGTAGGTTTGTACAAACACTTTTACACGTCAAGCATATTTTTTTTAAACTATCTAGTTAACTCATCTGAGTTCGACGTTTCCTATCAGACTACTCTGAAAAGAAACACCGAAACTTACTCAGAGGTTACAGTCTCTTTTAAAGTCCAGACATAATCTTGGTCAGATCATATGAAGACCATGTAGATTGCAGTCTGAAATGGTCTTTTGAGGAAAGAACCACACAGATTGAGTGGACCTGTCAAGTCAGTGCACGCATTTCTCAGTAATTGTGCAGCTCAACTCAAAACTTAAGGAGCTTAACGATTCGACGAACAATACCAAAGAAAATACATTTGGGTAGGCCGCATAAATTACTCAATCTGTCAGACTATGACTAAAACTGAGAAAAGGATAAAATAAATAAAAAACGTAGTCTTCACATTCACAATAATTAAAAATAGTATAAGTAATTAAAATATAAGTAACTTTACAAAGTAAATATTCAAAGTAAATATTTTATTGACCTTGGAGTTCTACATTTTGACTATTAATGAAAGAAGCTTTAAAGCTTTTAAAATACTTTTAATGGCGTTTTATAAATGACAAATACAGTCCATTATTAACACTGTTTAATTGGCAAAAAGGCCCGAAGAGCAGTAATTAAAGTAGAATCAGATAAAAACCAAATTAATTCGTCATGCCAGGCGCAGGAGGAGAGACAATGGTAGAAAATTCAAACCCCCTTTCTATTAAATAGACACATAAATAATGTTGATCTTGGTTTTACGCACTGTACTGGAGTGTGAGATTCTTTGTCTCAGGATTAATCCCGCTTTCCAATCGGTGCCTTCTTGATCTGTCATGTTTGGTGGAATCGTTGTTGACACCTTGAAAAAAGTATTCTCTTGACAACTCTTTGCCAATTGATACGGACAGCTGCCTTGTGAAAGAGATGGTTTGGCAGGTTCTTGATTGGAATAGTCCTCCTTATAGGTGACAGAGAGCAAGAGCTCATTGTCAGGGACAAGAGTCCCTTCTGCTCTTCCATGCACCACCAGTCTCTCTATGGAGTCCTTTTAACAAAGAAAGTGGCAATTTGTCTATGAACTACTTAAAAAGTCCAAGATATTTCATTCTCTCTGTGTTTATAGAGTTGTTTTATTCTGAAACTATTGTGTTTTGTTCTCATTACATTGAAAGTGCGTGCTCCTATTTAGTCATGCCTACTGCTGATAGAGGCTTAATGTAATTTTACTATTCATTTTATATCAGCAATAAAAATTTATAATCCAAATCACATTATGGATGCAATTTTTTATCTAGCCAGTTTTGAGCCTGTGTACAAAAAAAATATCTTACACAGTGTGTAAACCGTCTTGAGGTTCATAAGGAAAAGCAAACAATGGGATATTTCAAACAAAACCGGGTCTTATGTGAATGGAATAAGGAAACGGAACATTGCCTGAAAATGACTGTCTTAAATGGGGCCGAAAATATGGAACGTTGTGGATGTGGGTGATTTTGATGTGGTAATTATATGTATAGGTTATTTATGTAGTATTAGAACTTGGGGCAAAGTTGGCTTAGTGGCTACAGCGTACGACTCGTAGATTCGTCTTTCTTTCTATGTGCGTATTTAACATTCGTTCGAACGGTGAAGGAAAACATCGTGAGGATCCCTAAGGATCCTCACCCAAAAAGTCGACGGCGTGTGTCAGGCACAAAAAGCTGATCACATACTTGCCTATTATATTGACAAAACATCATGAAACAGCTACAAAATTTAAAAAATCAAAAACCTAAACTCTAAAAGCTTTTCATTAAAAAATATACAACTTTTTAAATCAATCTAGACGTTTTCGAGTAATCGGTATACATACAAAATTTGTTTCTAATTGAAAACCTCCTCCTTGAAATGTCCTTCTTTCTTATCAAGTTTCCATCTTCACAATATACAGACAATGCCTCGGGGCGTAAAATCGTTACAAACTGTTATTTCTTAAAATTCAATGTGAATTTTATACAAATAATATTACAGATATATTTTTATTTATGCTTTTAAAAATTTGAAGAAAAAATACACTTAGAGACTTACCCTGTCTAATTTTTAACTAAAGGAATCTTAGAGTTGTGTCGAAAATGGGGCAATTAGAATGAATTCTATTAAATAAAAATTTTCGTTGTGAAATGCCACATCTCATATTCGTGGTCCAGTTAATCAGATGTCTTTTGAGAGCAAGGTTGTTAATCTAAGAACTGCGCATTGTTTCGGGGAGAGAGGCTCGATACCAAATTATCTCCGTGAAAGCCTCACAAATATTTATTTCGTTTGTTTAAAGTTCGCAGATTATTTGGGAATCTCGTTAACTGATTTTATGTAATTACTTTTTATGAATTACTAATTACTCTTTTATATTATTTAATATGTAGGTTGGAAAAGAGAAGAAGAATTTGATAGAAGAGTGACTAGTTATTTGGCCCGAAAGCCTCGACAAATCAATAATCACATACAATTATCACAACCTCCCTCATGAATAACTCTTTCTATCCGTTTCAAATATCGTCCAGGCAAATGAGCCTATAAAAGATAAAAGAAATCGAAAAAGAAAGAAAAGGTCATAAAGTACAGCAGCACATCCACGTTAGTGGGTGCGTTGCCGGCTTTGAAATAGTATTGTCTTATTTTTAAAGTTTGGAGGTTGTATTTTATCTTTTGGAAATCATTTACTGTGAGCATTATCCATTATTTTGTACAACGCGTGACCGCGATCGGGGCTCACGTTTACAGACGCAGTACCTGCTCGTAAATTGCCGGTTACAATTCATTCGGCCGAGCGCCGCACGAATTTACGGGTTGCTAACCGTGTATACGTCATTGATGGGAAATATACGGGACGATATTGTGTGGGTAACGTCTAGAATTTGGCTAAATAATTGTATGTAAGAATAACTATATTATGTGTCTTTGGCCATTTATAAATACCATAAATAAATAAACAGTGGCGCTACAACCATATAAGAATCTCTTTTTCCGTTGTAATAAATGGAAAGAAACAATTTCGCGTAGTCTTTTTGGTTGTATTCGTGTTTACACAAAAAAATAGCGTCATTTTAAGCGCGATTTTAAGTGTATTACCTAACTTTTGAAGATATCGAAGAATTATTTGGGTTTGATTTATTTAAAGTACGACTTGCTAAACATGCCTAGTAGGATAATAGTTACCGCCTCAGGATGCCGCCGAATTCTTGTTGTACTCTTTTGATAACACTGTAATACTTTTGTGGTGCTTAAATAACATTTAATTTATTTGTTTGTACGTGGCTGAGTTCACAAGAGTTGCTTGCTATATTATTTGTTATAAGATTTAGATATATATGTATATATAATCAAAGTCAAAAATCATTAATTCATATAGGTAACACAATGTACACTTATGAACGTCAAAAGGAAATATACATTACTGCCAGTTCTCAAGCCGAGGGCGTAGAACGGAAGAGAAGAACTGGCAATAAACTCTCCGCCACTCTTTTGAATCGCCAAGTTTTTTGTTTTACACAACGTTTGTAAGGAGCTGCAACAATTACACCACATGACTCTTATCTTAAGTAATCTTAAGTAATAAATAATAATAAAATAAATTAAAAACAAAGATTTGTCCTCTATCAGCAGGAGGCATGGAGAAATAGCACGCACTTACATTTTCGTGGGAACAACACTCAAATACATAGTCGAAATAACTAACATTACCGCATACACGAATTCAAGTCCGACCAGTGACCACAAGTATCTATTTATGTAATGTTTTCTAATTGAAGGATAATCGGTGTAGGTATTATTGTGTCGTTCTATCGCAGTAATAGTAACTGTTAAAAATGATGTGGAAAAAAAAATAAACATTTAATTTAGAATAAGGTAAAGACACTTCATCGTTTCAATAACAGCTTTAATTTCTGCATAACTAACTTTTTGGTTTCCACGAGTACTACAAAGTTAACATTGGATTAAGTCACTTAAAGTCCTAATATGTTAAAAGTTACGTCTTATTAATAATATTAGTATAGAGTTATACTTATTTATTGATTTCCAACACACAAATATACAGTATTTATAATATTCTTAACCAACATACTAATAATAATAATTAAAAATTGATAAATAGAGATTTAAAACAAGTTTAATAAGGTTGGTCCCTGTAGCAGTGTACCATTAACGCTGGCAGCATTTCCTCGTTGTATTGCGATACTAATTCGTTGAGCGTGGAATCTATCCATCTTGTGCCTGTGCGCTTGAACCCCACGGCCCAAGAGTCTCTACTCCACAGGCAACTAAATCAAACAGGTTTTTTTAAATGACAGTTAAGGTAATTACCGTTTAAATAAATCAATAAAGTCACTCGTCGTTTTTCTGCCAAATATGTACCTGTAATGTCATCTATTTGAGTTCAGACAATTTTGCGATATAAGCTGATTTCGGTATCACGAGATTTTCTAATACAATCCTTAACTAGCTGACTTGTATTGACTCTACAGCTATTTGTCCTAGAGTTATGTCATACAGGCTTTTGTTATTTTTTTAACATTTCCTTTCTAAGAAAAGTCCAACAGGCAATCTTTGTAAGTGATTTATAATCGAGAAATATGTAACGGGTGTTTTACGATTTAATTACATATAATATATCTATCTAAGTGTACTCTAAGAACTGGGTTTCATTGTACCTATTGGATATGTACGACGGCGAAGGCCTAGGTTATTTGCGATACCAAGGGTCAGAACCAGTCTGTTGCAAGATCCCCGTTATCAAAGACGTTGCGCTTACTTAATGATGTCTCCGACACTATCGACATAGTGGGGATATTGTGTATATTATGTGTTTAATATTATATTATACGTATTGGCAGAGTCTGTAAGGATAATGAATGTATTTCTATAATAAATAAATAAATTTATTCAAATTAATAAAAAAGCGACTTAGGAAAATTTAAAATGATGTCACTGTCGAAGCCGATGTTACGTACTTATACAATTTGTTAAATGGTCAAATACAGCCTTGGCAGAACAGAAACCTCAACACATTAACATTGTCATCCCTTATTTATTCCCAAGGTTTAATATCAGCAGAATTTTACAAAATCAGTCTGCAAAAACCAACCTAAGTTTTCAGGCACTTCTCGATCGAACTCTTCCCGAATAAACACTACTTATACAGCTTGATATATTCGGTAGTGGGCTGATCAAATTTAAAAAAAGCATTGTTAAGTGCTTATCTGATGGCTAATTCGCGTTTTTTCTAGTGTTTAAAAAAAATTACTAGTAAAATCTATAATTGGAAGTGGAATTAATTTGAGAAAAGATAACTTGTAACATTTACTTTAGATATAGCATAATGTATGATGTGGTGAACTTTAATAAATAAATAAATAAGCTATTGAAACATAAAATATTTTCTACAAACAAGAGTACTTCACGTTCAATTACATTAATTAGTAGGAACAAGAATAAAAGAGGAAGCGATGTTAGGTTAGGTTAGATTTATCTATCAATAAATAGAAATCTTACAACTTACTTTCCTGGAATAACTAGATAAAAACCAGAAGGGACATCGTCAGTCACCGTCACATTTAACCAAATTCACCAAAACCATTAAAAGCTAGAAATTGATTAAATCTTTTACATTTGTATGCTTAATGTTTATTTGAATGAAACATTAATTAATAAAATATATAATATCATGTAATAATGAGCAGTGTTGGCCAAGTGGTTTCTACGTGCGACTCATCTTTGTGGTCGTAGGTTTGATTCCCCTGTACCCCAATGAACCTTCGTGAAGAAAAACATCGTGAGGAAACCGGCATATCTTAGACCCAAAGTCAACAGTGTGTGTCAGAGACAGAAGGATTTATTGCCTATTAGAAATGATCACGGACCGATTCAGAAATCTGAGGCCCAGACCTAAAAGGTTGTAGCGCCATTGGTAGAAATTTGTACGTCAGTGACTGACAGAAAAGTGCAAATAAATGAATATTATTTCGTTTCATAGGAATAGAACATAGAACTTCCAAGTCTAAGTCACGAGTCTACAATATAGCTGTCTAACGAATTTACGCAAAACACGCAGCCAATTTACAGTTGACACACCCCTTTTCAGCGATCCTTCCATCAAACTTTATCACGAGAACCATCTGTATTTGTCTGCAACATTCCCTTTTTTAAAGTGATACTCACATTGTCAAATGGATCGCTAGTGCATTGGCGGCCTTCTAAAATTTTAATGAAGTCGTTCAATGGATGGTTTTGTAAATCATAATTTATCATGAGAACCACCTGTATTAGTCTGCAACATTTTCCTTTTTTTAAGTGATACTCATATGGCTAGAAGGCTCGCCAATGCGTCGCCGGCCTATTAAGAAACAGAGGGTACCCTTTTTTTTAAGGAAGTCGTTTAATACTTAGCGCTGATTTTACTATCGTCATGATTAAGCACCACTTACAGCAGCCTAGATTAATACTTTTTATGGTGATTATGTACACTCAAAGTGAATAATTGTTTCCCTGGGAATAGTACGCAGGACCTCAGCTAGCCACCGAGGTGACTCCATAAAGCGTTATCGAGATGTAATACGATTACTTAATATTGGGACAAAGATTTACGGGATCCTGGGGCCATGACTTCCGCGATGCGACGTAGAGTCCTTCAAGAAAAACATTTTTAAAAAGGCCGGCAACGCACTCGCGAGCCCTCTGGCATTGAGAGTGTCCAAGGGCGGCGGTATAATTTAACATCAAATGAGGCGCCTGCTTCTTTTTTTGTTCTATAAAAAAAAATCAATAGTTTTAATGTTTGGTCCTTTATTTACATATATTCTGAAGAAAAACTTTAAAATTTGTCACCTGTATGCTATAAGTATATACATTTTACACAGTATAAATTTTAAACATGCACGTCTCATACCTTTCCGCTAGTTCCTATGGAAAACTACAAAGCCTACTACTAACTACTAGCTAATAAACTACTAAACAATAAACTATATATATATATATATATATAAATTCCTACAGAACCATTGACTCCACAAAAATGTCGCGCTTCAGCTGTTTTTAAAGATCTGCAGGCAGATTAATGAGTTGCCACTTGTCTTGGGGTCCAGCAGGAATTCAAATGAAAATTAAACGAAAATTGCCCTATTATGTAGCTTTTAGGGCTTATCAATGTATCTTTACAAAACTATATGATATACATTATGTCAACGATGTTTTACAGCTAACATATTTTATAAAAAACATACAATTATACTAAACATATATAGCCAAAGATGGAATACAGTGAAAAGTCTTTATAACGGCATTCGTTATAACGAAAACCTTTCACACAAAACCCATATATTAATTATCTTTATAACGCAACAGCCCTTCTCTATTACGAAGAAATATTTTCATATTTAGACATCAACAACATACTTAAGTGTAATTATTTCTATAATGAGCTTACAAAACTAACCTTTTGAGGTGCCGAAATTTCTAAGAAAGACACCTGAGGTCATAAATAGCCTTCACGCATTTGTTATTGTATTTACATTGCATTAACATGTGTGCCATTATTCGTAAACAAACTTTGAAACTGTTAAGATGGCCAGAAATAATACTTAAATAAATACAATTTTAAAATGTATTGAACTTGTAGGAGATTTTAGGAGACAGTTTAATATAATAAACCATTCCAACAAAATCATACTCTGGAAAAGTGTAATCCACAAATTTTGAATTTTGAACAGCAATAAATTATTCAATGAACATGTAAAAATCATACATTCGTTCGTTCATTCCGATTCGGTCATTGAGCTATAAAATCTGTAAGCGCTTGTAAGCTGTAAATCTCAATCACTGAGTCAAAAAATCAACGTAGGAGTAATGTATAGTCGCGAGTGAATGGTTTATTGGTTGATAAATCTTCGGTTTTCGTTCACTTTTATAAATGGTCAAACTATTTGTCCATTGCTATCCCTTTTTTCAAAACAACACAATGGTTTATTGTTTCAGCGTGCGACTCTCATCACTGAGGTCGTAGGTTCGATCCTCGACTGTGCACCAATGGACATTCTATCTACCTTTTTGTATTTACATTGGCTCGAACGTTGAAGGAAAACATCCCTGCTTGCTTTAGACCCAAAAAGTCGACGGCGTCAGGCACAGGAGGCTGATCACCTACTATTAGATTGACAAATGGTCATAAATCAGATATAGAATCTGAGGCCCAGACCTAAAAGGCTCCACTTATTTTTTTAAACAGTTGTCAATAATATATAAGTGTATAACTGACAACCAATAAATATTATTAATTTTGAAAATCCATTAGCGCGCAATCGTTTTTGCGTTACAAAACAAACATTTCCCGAACCCAATTAACACTTCTTTACTCTAATTAATTTACAATTATTACGTAATTAAAAACAGGCGGGACGCGAATAATTATGATTTAAAATTCATCGAAATACGAATTTAAAATGTCATAAAATCCGTTTGAAATTCGACGAGTCGGATTCGAATTACAAATCGAGGAGCCGGGAACGAGTGTTCTTGTTATAAAAATAATGTTTTAAAAATGGAATTCTGAATTTGAAATTCCCTTTCCGGCCAGATACTCGTATTAACATAAACACCACGGAGGTCGGTGCGAAAAGTATGCATTCTCTTGAATTAAAATCTTTTTGAATACGTTTTACAGATTTCAGCTATTCAAAGGGGCTCTTTTCTGCTATTTGGGGTAATTTACGTAACGTTGTAGCTAATTTTAAGCCCGTGCTTAAGCGGCGAGACTGCATGGTTACCTAATTATTTTGGTACATGTTGCAGGGTGATAAAAGCGAAAAACGGCGCGAAACATTCTAGATAACGCAAGAGCATACAAAATGTGAATTATTTATAGTAAGTTAGTTCATAGGTTGACTATTATTATTATGTTTCATAGTTAATTCTGGAAATTCATGTGGACATTATACAATATAGGCTGTCATCGGTAATCAAACTTTTTTTCAACAACATAACATTACTTAAGGAGTTTTAACTGGGATTGGGTAAATGTCCCTATCCCAGTAATGGGTATATATCCCTTAGATTAAACGGATAAATATACTATAAAATATATATAATATATTTTCATGAGAAAATTGTAACGTATTACAACTAAGTTCTGGTACATAAGAATTTGGTGGTGATATTTCACCTGGCAAGGACACGTGAAACAAAAATGTAAATGTATTGTATAGTAAGTGAGAAGGCTGTCATAAAACTTCGGTTGTCGCCCCTTTTTATTTCGGAGGACGTGCTCTCAAGGTCACCGTTTCCATACAACGTAAAGAAATAGCCTAATAAATATAATCGTATATATTTCATAAATATATGAAATATATACATGTATACATAAATTTATAAATATATAAGATGATTCAACAAAGGTACCTAAACATACCCTCAACTGAATCGTTCATGCTCATGTTCACCGCCAATCCACGAAGTATTTGTTAAGCTACACGCGGTAAATAGCCAGGGATTGATCTACTTAAAGGCTTTTTGGGCTGCAGCCCTGGGCCCCATAAATTCACGATCCGCCCATGGTCTACGAGCAAAAGAATTCAGGCTGATCCCTTATATAAAGTGTCTTAACACTGTAAAATAAATAAACTAAAGTCCAACCTAAAAGAGATGCCCTGTCATTTAGTTTTTCAAGACAAGTCTAAAAATTTCCTAGGAAATTGGGTTATATATTCGTCTCTTTCTCTCACACTGTGTTTACAAAAATATATCAGTGACACTACAACCATTTTAGGTTTTTATTTCATGATCATTTTTCAATCTAATAGGCAAGTTGGTGATCTGCCTCCGGTGCTTGGGACACACGCCGTCGTCTTTTTGGGTCTAAATAAAATAAAAAAATAAAAATAAAAATCATTTAATTCAGACCATTAAAAAATCCATATATATGTTAGTAAAATTAAAATTAAATTTAGCAAAATTATTAAAGACACAAAGAAGAAAACATTTAATTCATATATCTACGTTGATTCGAGGCATCAGATACACAGGCATGTATATGAACCCAATGTCTCAAAACAGTACATTCGGGTTTACCTATAACCATCAGGATATTGTTAGAACTCGCACGAACCCCACGCATCAGTGAGGCTGTTAGAAACCGCAGCAAATTAACATGGCCCTACGGTTTCTCCAGAGCAACCTTAACCATTGCGCTGCTGCACAAGACCTACTGTACCAGAGTCTGGCGCAGTGGAATATCAACATAGGTATAATTTCCGAGCCTTACTCCATACCCGAAAAAACGAACTGGGTTGGCGACCTCGACGGTCTGGCCGCAATTATCGTTACACCGGCAGACGGCTCGCCCTGCATTGGCCCAGTTCGAAAAGGCCACGGCTATGTGGCAGCAAAGTTGGGAAGCAAAATGTGTATCGCGAGTACGTACTTCTCCCCCAATCGCTCGCTGGCTGAATTTGAGGCCTTCCTAAACGAACTGGGAAGCCTGGTGCAATGGAGTCACCCGAGACATTTAGTCATCGCTGGGGATCTGAATGCAAAGTCTGTGGCCTGGGGTTCACAGATGTCCAGCCCACGAGGAAAAGCGTTGGTAGACTGGGCAGCAGCGCACTGTTTGGTAGTGGCCAACAGGGGCTCTGAAGCTACGTGTGTTCGAACAAACGGAGAATCGATTGTGGATGTGACTTTCACGAGCCCCCATCTTTCGTGCTGTGTTCAGGACTGGGAGGTCCTGACGGAGGTTGAGACGCTTTCGGACCACCGGTATATCCGCTTCCGCACTCTCTCTCCGTCGGCCAAGCCTAGCTTCGGACCCGTCAGAACTGGGCCCAAAATGGGCACTTGGGAGTCTTAACAAGGAACAGGCGGAATTGGCTACGATTGTGCAGGCCTGGTGCCCGATCCCAGCCTCCGTAAATCCAGAGGAAGAGGCAGAGTGGTTTCGTGGCGCAATGACTTGCGTCGCGGATGCCGCAATGCAAAGAAGACGCCCTGGAGCTCACCGGACCAGTGTATTCTGGTGGTCGGCAGAACTCGCCCAGTTGCGGGTAGCTTGTGTAGCAGCTCGTCGAGGCTACACCAGGACTCGCAGAAGGCGACCAATTCGCATAGAAGAGGAAAAACAAGCATATAGCGTATACCGAGATGCAAAACTGGCGCTGCGAATAGGTATCGCCGAAGCAAAAAAGAAAGCATGGCAAGAACTGCTTGACACCCTGGAGCGGGATCCCTGGGGACGCCCGTATCAGATTGTCACAAACAAGCTGCGCTCGTGGGCCCCGCCACTCACGAAAAACATGGAGCCGGAACTGCTCAGCACAGTGGTGGCGGAACTTTTTCCTGAACGCGACGCCCTGAGCTCCCCACATGAGACGACTACGGAACACAGTGTCACAGTGTCTGAAGTATCTCCTTCGGAGCTGAAGACAGCAATAGCGCGCATGACCACTAAAAAAACTGCACCTGGTCCCGATGGCATGCACGGACGAGTGGTAGCTCTGGCCCTCGACGCTGGTCTTGACATGCGCTTCGAAGCCTCCTCACGGAATGTCTTAGAAATGGCCTCTTTCCGTCAACATGGAAGACTGGGTTGCTAGTTCTTCTAAAAAAAGGTGGAAAACCTCCAGAGTCACCATCAGCGTATCGACCTATAGTTCTCCTAGATGAAGCCGGCAAGCTCTTCGAGCGTATTATTGCTGGTCGGATTTACAATCATTTGGAAACTATAGGACCAAACATACATGAGGCTCAATTCGGCTTCCGGAAACATAGGTCAACGATCGACGCAATTGCACGCCTGCGAAGCGTCTGCGAGGAGCAGGTGTCACGGGGCAGAGTGGTTTTCGCGGTATCGTTAGACATCGCGAACGCTTTCAATTCCTTACCATGGGACTGTATCGCGGACGGCCTGCGCCACCACGGCTTACCGGCCTATATAAGAAAATGTGTAGCATCGTACCTCAACGGCCGCCGGGTTATCTTCCCGAAACAAAATGGCATAGGGAGTCACCTCATCAAGTGCGGCGTCCCACAAGGTTCGGTTCTTGGCCCCCTTCTTTGGAACATAGGTTACGATAGGGTGCTGCGAGCGAAACTAGTCCCTGGAGTGTCAACTATATGCTATGCAGACGACACCCTCGTGGTCGCTATTGGAGAAAATTTTAAGGAAGCGCGCCTCCGAGCGACAGCTGGAGTAGCTAGGGTGGTTTCTGAAATCAAGAAGCTCGGCCTTGTTGTCGCCCTTCAGAAATCAGAAGCTATATGCTTCTACGGCCACAGAAAAGCTCCACCTCAAGACGCAGACATCATTGTCGGCGGAGTAGCTATCCGGGTCGGTACCACGCTCAAATACCTTGGGCTGATTCTTGACCCACGGTGGACCTTCAGACCACACTTCGTGGCACTTGCCGCTAAGCTGACCGCCACCGCAAACATGCTCTCGCGCATAATGCCAAACCTCGGCGGGCCGAGTGGGGGTGTCGCCTCTTATACGCTAATGCGATCCGGGCAAAAGCACTGTACGGGTGTCCCATATGGGCCGACAAACTGACCGGGTACAATCGCGCAATACTCAGGCAGTCGCAGCGAGTGGTCGCTGCCAGGGTTGCGAGGGCGTACCGCACTGTGTCTTATGACGCAGTGTGTGTTATAGCCGGTACCGCGCCATGGCACCTCGATGCGGCTGCTTTTAGCGAAGTATATTGGAGGAGGGCTGAAGCTCGGGATAAAGGGGATAACCCCACACTGGAACAATTAAACGCGTGGCGAGCCTTAGAAGACCAGCAATTGTTAGTAGAGTGGGAAAACGAGCTGGCGGGTGCGAGTGCCGGTAAATATACTACCGAAGCCCTCAGACCTTTGCTTCAACTTTGGGTAAAGAGGCGCTGGGGTCACCTCAGCTATCGACTTGTGCAGATGCTGTCCGGACACGGATGCTTTGGTAGTTATCTGCACAAAGTAGTAGGGTGTGAGGAGTCACCAACCTGTCACCACTGTGTCGGAGACAACCGGGACGACGCCCTGCATACACTGAGGGACTGCCCAGCATGGGAAGTGGAAAGGAGACCTTTGTTAGATGCTCTCCAGGGCGAGGACGCAATACTGCCAAACGTAGTGAAAGCCATATTGAGCGCAGGAAATGACGGCTCGTGGAAAATCTTCTATAATTTCTGCGAGTCGGTCATGAAAGTCAAATAAGAAGCGGGAAGAACCAGGGAGCTTTGTCCCGGAACCCGTCCGCGGCGGCGAAAGAAACCGCAGGCCCGTCAAATCCTCGCCACCTAAAGAGTGCCCAAGCGGGGAAGCAGGGGTCCATGCGTTCAAAAGAAGGGATGGTGATCCATCCCTGCAAGCACTGGACCCGATCTCCCCTAGCTATTCCTAAAAGCGTATGGCCCGATCTGTGAAGGATACTTGCTGTGTCAAGTATCTTCACAAATCAACAATGGGCGGGGAGAGGCGGACACAACTGCCGCATCGCATGTCGGGAAGCGGATAAGGCTCTGCTGTTACCGCATCCCGCCTAAGGCGATTGTTGGTGGCGCCTTGGGGTTTTAGTGGGTATGCACATTCGCGAGTCCCACATAACCCTCCCGCACTAAGCAGTCGCACCGCGGCAGGGTATGCGCAAGGCATTTCCCCAAGTAAAAAAAAAAAAAATCAGTGAGGCTGTCCGTTTGCGGATGATTGACGAAAAATCATCCACGTGTGCATCCGCAAACATACCTGATGCGCTACAGTACCGCAGGAGCCCCAACAACATCCTGAAAGCATTATTATATTGCACTCGGAGAACATTGTATGCCCGCCGCGTATATCTAAGGCAAGCTGGTTTTCTCATGATGTTTTCCTTCACCGTTCGAGCGAATGTTAAATGGGCAATCCATTGGTGCACAGCCGGGGATCAAACCTACGACTGCAGGGATGAGAGTCGCACTCTGAAGCCACTAGGCCAATACTACTCATAAATGTAATTACGCTGTGACTAATAGAGATATAATTGAGATATTTTTGTTTGATAAAATTGCGTAATTAGCAGTTGATTTTTACCAGATTTTTGACGTTTCCATGTAATGCTGTCCTTCCTCAAATATAGTTCGGTAATGTTACCCGGTAGTTACAATAGAGTAAAATGGAAACACACAACTTAGACTAAATTTGACATGCGAGGTCGTTCCGGTCTTTTACGACGCACAATTTTGATGGCACATCTCATGACCCAACATTGTGAATGACCCGGTGATATACCTCACTAAATTTATATTCAGTCAGCCTGTGTTTTAGCTGCGATTCTCGTGGTCGTATGTTCGACTCTCTGAAATTCACCAAGGAATTTTATCTGTACATTATACCATTTTTTTACACTCAAAATCACTATGTGAACATACTAACCTATTGTGATATATAAGGCTAAGCTAGCTAGCATATTAGGCCATAAAGTTTAAAAACTTGTTCTACTAAAATAGATCAGATACCCCCAAACCGTTGTTTGTCACTCAATCCCTTGAATTACTTCCATGAAGGTGATTTCGGGCCTTAAGTTAAATAATTATTACTATTCCTATATGTATATACAATTATCTATGACTATATCAGACCAGTCACACCAGAAATACCACTCGGTACTTGGCACATTGACTTTAAAATACTTCATTTTTTAGTTGAAAACGTAATCTGATTTTTTTCAAATTAAAAATGCAGACATAAAAGTGAAGTAATTATCTTCGAATCTGGTGTAGCAAGTTAATGAAGACAGATGCACAGTTTTTTCAAGTGAAATTTTCTTAATTACAAAGCTAATCCATCACGCAGCCGCGCTCAGGAACCGCGATAAACGCCATCTTGTTTTTATCAAATGTATTTGTGGACTTCTCTCCCATTAATCGGAGAAATAATTTTAAACTAACGTGAAACTGAATTAAAAAGTAAATCAGGAACAATAATAAGATATTAAATGTATAAATTGATTAATATATATGAGGCTCTGGGTGTCGGTGCCAAAATATTTAAAATGTATTTGCTGCATTTCACATTCTCGTTTATAAGAAAAAAGATAGATTTTGGAGTATTCTGTGAATTCCTGATGAATGATGGGTACACGTAGTATACAAATTCTGATTTAAAGCAAGGCCAGGTAGCCTACAAGGTGTAATTATCCTAGTATAGTCATCTCAATTTTAATACTATGCGATATAAATCTATAGTTAAAAGTAATTTTACTACTGAGTTTAAAACGTATGATCTAATTAAACATAATTCAGTAATAAATTAATTCAAAATCCATTAAATTATTTCTATGAATAGATAATAATCATGAATACATTATTAAATTTTATCGCACCTCTGGTACAACGAATTGATATTCAGCAATAAATCATCGGGAGTGTAACAATTATTATAATTTGCTCCACGATCGAGTTGCATTGGTTATAATTGGTTGCTATCGGTTTTGGTGTAAAACGTAGGAGATCTTATTCAATTATAGTTTTTTTTTATAGAACAGGGGGCAGATTGCAGGAGGCTCACCTGATGTTAAGTGATACCGCCGCCCATGGACACTCTCAATGCCAGAGGGCTCGCGAGTGCGTTGCCGGCCTTATAAAAATTGGTACGCTCTTTTATTGGAGGACCCTTTCATATATTGGTCATTTTTCAAATTACTAAAAAGTCTACTTCTATGTATTAAATTCAGTAAAGAAGAGGGAATTATGTATCGTAAATTGGAGTCATAATTAGTGCAACAGCCGGAAACTGAAGAAGTGATACAACAGTTTCTGTTGGCGTCTACTAGGTTTCTTACGAAGGACTCCGTCTGTGTATCTTTTGACGTGTCTAAACACTATTAGTTTCGGATTCCTGTTTCATTTTGTATATAATAATAGCCTTTTATAACAGATACTTTTACACTTAAACACTATCATCTTATTCTTTTTAGTGTGCCCTTTTTTGAAAAAGGCTTGCTCCAAATCCCGCCTTTCCTGTCTGCACTGTGACACACTCTGCTATGTACCACATACTGTTTCCTTAATTTGACCTTCTAAATTGTCTTCTTTTACATGTAATGTACCTTGAGTAGTACTATCTTGCTCCACTTTTCTGTTCCTCTAGCCATATGCCCCACCCACTTAAGTTTATTTATTTTTATTGTAATATCGACTATATTAACTCAACATTTATTTAAATAACTTACACCACACTTCACGAACATTATGCAGTAATGTAGACAACGCTATTGAGCGTATTTTATCATGACGTAATAAACCCCTTTCATAATAATAAAAACAACGAAAACCACACATTAAACAATGCATACGACGTCAGAATCCTCACCAGTAATCGTAGTGACGTAATTCTAGCAGACAGGTTTTAAAATAAAGAATATTCTCTCTATCTGCGTATTAATTATTTATCAATGGTGTGATTTTTTTATCTGTACGTTGGCGTTATATTTGAATCTATCAAACTATACACAGCATCTTGACATCAGCCACTGGGGCCTTCGGGCCGGCCTGTTAGTGGTAGCTGTTTGAAGAGGCTCCGTCTAGGAAGAGAACACTACACAATGCCATTAAATAATTAGACTTTTAAAGTATGATGTGAATATATAATAATATATACACGAATTAATAAATTATTGATATTGAAAGAAATTAGTATTGATATCTCTTTCCTAATGAAAGATAGTTCCAGTGCTACGCTACGTAGTTGCCGGAATATTCCTTTTATTGTTATGGCGGAGTCACGAACTGCTAAAAGCTTGTCTTACTTTACTAAACCTAGATTTCGTAAAGCTACGTATTTGGTAAATATTACATTCGTTAGTGTTTTATAAGTATTACAATGTACGTTATAAATTTAACTTTACGGTTATAATAAAAAATTTAACTTCGTAAAAGTTGCTATGTTTATTGTTTATTTTTATTCAAAGTCAACAGTCAAAAAAATGAGTATTTCAGCAAAACAGTAAGTTTTATCATGAAATTAAAATCTATAAAAAATGTATCAATACGTTTTTTCCTACGAGCTACCGTTTCTGAGATATAACGATTAAAAAAGTCATAAAAGTTGTTATCGTCATAATATGCATGATTACGCCACGTATATACATCTTTAGAGTTGTTATATATTATATTTTATATGTTGAAATATTCACTCTCATTTTTGGGTCTAGATTGAACGGACTATAAATGATACTTTGAGTATACTCGCCGCTTTACACAATAAATATTTTACGAAATAAATTGTCTAACTAACGATATTTTAATTGGCCTGAAATTAATTTATGATATGATTTTATATAGTTGTGTCCTATATAATTTGGATAGTTTGAATACCTTATATTGTTAATGAATTTCGCATAGAAATGATCGCTTGGTGAGTGCCAAGTCTTTATTCATGCTCCTATTTCACCATGCCTCCTGCTGATAGAGGATAAATCTTTGTTTTTAATTTATTTTATTATTACTTATTACTT